>OX387247.1:1888832-1968832 GCA_947562095.1 Branchellion lobata | reverse complement strand
GAATAAATAAATATAAAGAAAACTTTTTCATTATCTCAAATGAGTCAAAGTTAACTTTTTTAAAATTTTTGATAAGTTAAAAAATATATAGAATTTCCATCAACACGTTCCCCGTCCAATTTATTTAGCGTCATCCTATAAAATATGGGTCGGTCTTACAATGAAGAGCTCGAATATCTTGAGAAACTTACGCCGAACAGTTGGAGAATCAAGAAGGGCTTTGTGCCCAACATGAATGTTAGTGCGTGTTTTTGTTTCATTTTCAGGTCTTACAGGTTTAAAATTCATAAACCGGCTGTATTGCACAACAGTCTCAGTTTAAAAAATTAATGAAAATATTCAATTTAATCATTCGATCGGTTCTCAATTCCACAATTTAGGTAGAGGGAGTTTTTTACGTGAACGACAACCTCGAAAAGCTGATGTTTGACGAGTTAAGAAACGCATGTCGGCCAGGAGGATTTGGAGGTTTTTTGCCTGGAGTTAAACAGATTGCTAACGTTGCGGCTTTGCCTGGTTTGTGTTGCTTATTTTTTTCATTTTAAGAATTGATTTTCATGAAAAAAAATTTTTTAATTACCAAATCTTTACAAATATAATTACGATTTTTTAAACAAACATAGCTTTCATTTAAAGGTTATCACTATATTTATTTAGGAATTGTGAAAAAGTCTGTTGGTCTTCCGGATGTGCATTCTGGATATGGCTTCGCAATCGGAAACATGGCAGCTTTTGACATCAACAACCCTCATTCAGTTGTATCTCCAGGAGGAGTGGGCTTTGACATAAACTGTGGAGTGAGACTCATTCGCACTAATCTTTTTGAAAAAGATGTCCTTCCAATCAAGGAACAGCTGGCACAGAGCATGTTTGACCACATACCAGTTGGTGTCGGGTCCAAGGGAATCATCCCCATGGGAGCAAAGTGAGTGCTGATATATGGGGTGTAAGTAACATACTCATTTTCAATGTTATATGAAAGTTTTGTAAGGAATCAACTTTCTACACTTGGTTCCAAGCTTCAGTACATTATTCTGTGCAGAGACTTAGAAGAGGCTCTGGAGATGGGAATGGACTGGTCACTGAGAGAAGGTAGACAACAACCTCAAGCTTGGCAACTCTTCAGCCTTTCAAAATAAAAATAATTTTATATTTAAATGGACTCTAAAAGGCACCATTTAAAATTCTGTAAAATATTTTATGATGCCACAGACATTTATCAATACATAATTTATATTACAATTGGTGATACAAGCCCTTTTGCACCACTGATCTTCAGGCTACATCTGGGCAGAGGACAAGGAGCACTGTGAGGAGTATGGCAGGATGCTGCAGGCCGATCCTTTCAAAGTGAGCTCCAAGGCCAAGAAGAGAGGCCTCCCACAGGTGGGTGGGGGAGGCACTGGCGTAAAGTGTTGCGAATTAGTCTTGTCTGAGAAGCTTTTAATTTTCCAATAATTATTTTGAACAGTTTTTTCCCATTTTATCTCATTTTTTTACATTTTCTTATGAAAATGGAAGGCTTTCTCATTCATCCAACCTCTCTTGTTCTGTCCTCCACCTTCCAGCTGGGTACCCTGGGAGCAGGCAACCACTACGCAGAAATCCAGGTGGTTGACGAGATCTTCAATGAGTTTAATGCCCGCAAGATGGGCATTGAGGAAGTGGGCCAGGTGCTGACGATTCTTCTTCATTCTCCATCATTGCCATCATTTTGCAAATTTTTTAAAAATATATTTTTATTAATTTATTCGTGTTTTTTGTATATTTTTATTTTCTCACTACTCAATGAAGTTTGTTGATGCAGGTATGCGTGATGATCCACTGTGGCAGCAGAGGCCTTGGTCACCAAGTCGCCACAGGTGACTGAGCCATTGCCACTGTAACGATCCACCACACACACAAACACACACACACACACACACACACATACACACACACACACACACACACACACACACACACACATACACACACACACACACGCACACACACACACACACACAGATGCATTGGGGGCAATGGAGAAGGCGATGAAGAGAGACAACATTGCTATCAACGATCGACAACTTGCGTGTGCTCGTATCAATAGCACTGAAGGTAGTGGTGGTGATATGATGATGATGATGAGAAGGAGAATAATATCACTACGAAACACCCCCACATATCACACCACACAACCACAGGCCAGGACTATTTGAAAGCAATGGCAGCGGCGGCTAATTATGCCTGGGTTAACCGATCTTCCATGACCTTTCTTTGCAGACAGGTGTGGCCAAGGAGGAGTCTTGGTAAAAAAATACTTTTCAAAAGCAAGTTCCACTTACATCTAGGTTAAGTAACCATGTTTGGTTGTGGAGTTTTGTGGTGAAAGAGTTGAAAGAGTGATGTCGAAGGGGTAGGTGGTGGAATGAGAAAACTGGTAGTGGTATTTAAGCGTCTTCCACCATCTCCCAGTCCTTCTCGAAGATGTTCAACTCCAGCCCAGACGACCTCGACATGCATGTCATCTACGACGTCTCACACAACATCGCCAAGGTCTTACCCACCTCAATCGACTTTTGAGCCTTTGCACTTAACTAGAGCCACAACTACACCTATATTGCTATCAGTTGCTATCGATGTTGAACCAACGTTTAGGACTACCACACAAGCTTTGTTTTTGTGATTTCGTTCTTTGATCAATCATCCTCATCTCTCAGCATTGAGGTTCAACTTTTTAAATCTCTTGTCCACCCGTTCATCCGTTTACTCGACTATTTTTCCTTTCATCCAATCATTCAACTGCTCGTCCATCCATTCTTTCATCCATCCATTCACCCTTCCATCCATCCTTAGGTGGAGGAGCACTGGGTGGATGGCAAGCAGTCCACCTTGTTGGTGCACAGGAAGGGTTCCACCAGGGCGTTCCCCCCCCACCACCCCCTCATCCCTGTCGACTACCAGGTCCTTCAATGATCACCATCCTCCTTGACCATTCCGTTGCTATTATTAAAACTGTACTTATATTAAACTTTCTAACCTCCAACGCAATATTTATTTATATTTTTTAATTAAAAATTTTTTATATAGCTTAGTTATCACTTGTTAAATATAGATTAAGTAATATTTAAATACATCACTTACCACTCGTCACTAGCTGACGGGTCAGCCAGTGCTGATCGGAGGCACCATGGGCACGTGTTCTTATGTTCTCACAGGCACCCAGCAGGGCATGGACGAAACCTTCGGGTCTACCTGCCATGGAGCGGTGAGTGCTCGTTTCATCATTCGTATCCATGCTTGTTCTCATTCATACTCATGCGTCCCTTGCTTGCAATTCAATACTCTCGTTTCCGATTAAATGATTCTGTTGTTTTTTAGTTGTGTTGTTTTGTATTTTAATTTAAATTAAACTTCTTGGTGTTTTATTCAATTGACTTATAAATTCCGCATCTTCTAGTCATTTGATGTCATATAACTGACTCAACAACACAATCACCTCATAAATTCTCAAACAGCCATTAACACTACCAGGGCAGAGCACTGAGTAGGGCAAAGTCCCGAAGGAACCTGGACTACACCGACGTGCTGAGGAGTCTGGAGGAGAAGGGTATCTCCATCAGGGTAGCCTCGCCCAAGCTGGTGATGGAAGAGGTTCGTGCTGCCTCTAAGGATCAAAATTTTTTTTTTTTTTTAAATTTTATTGATTATTTTATTTATTTTTGATTTTGGAAAAAAGTTACAAATAAATTACTTTTTCATTTTGTTGTTTCAATTCATCATCAAATATAATTTTCGCTTGGCTAATTTGCATCTTCCTCCACAGGCGCCTGAATCTTACAAGAACGTCACCGATGTGGTTGACACATGTGAGTGATTTAATTATTGCTTTTGAGAACTTTCATTTTTAAAATAATTTTTGTAATATTTTCAATAAAATTATTCCATTTTTCACCTTTTTTATTACATCCTCATTCAGGCCACGCCGCCAAAATAAGCCAGAAATGTGTAAAACTTCGTCCAATTGCTGTGATCAAGGGTTGATTGGTGCATGGGGACAAATATTAATTTAAATTATGAAAAAGTGATATCGGTGAGAAGTTTTAAGTGGTTTAACTGAGTTGATCTTCTTTTGTCCATGTGACTCATTCGTTTCTCCATTGACTGGAAGCTTCCGTGCAAATAACTTTTACAAATTATTCATTCAAAAGGCAAAAACTCGTCTACAAAAATATAAAATTTCAAAGTTGCAACAAAGCTGGAAAGGCACGGTCAATCATCAGAAGTAGATCATGCATAATTTGAACGATGTGAAAATACTTTCAACAAAAACCTTCAAGACAAGTTACATATGAATGGGTCAGTACTTGTAACAATATCCCCAAAGAGCCTTCAAGTAATGCCGCTTTAAAAATCTTCATGAAGTTCTTTTAATACAATTTTTACTTTGATTATGTTCACAAAAATCAAACTAAAAAATTAAAATTACATCTGTTTATGAAAGAAAGAATTAACTTTAAAACTTGTTATAAACTTCCATCAAATACTTCAAACCTCTCAGTCAATTAGCTCTTTATCCAATAAACCGCCTCAGCAGTCAACTGCCTTCAAACTTTATTGAATAAAACCTCCAAACTTAATTATTACTCACGTAATAGTTAATGTTGCTTTGCAACCTTGAACTCACAACTGGGCACGGAATATTGACATCGATCCAATGCAGCATCAAGCACTGGTACAAAGAGGCGTATTCTGAGTTTAGGATTGTGTGGATGTGGAAGAGATCGTGGTGTGGTCTTCGGAATCTCTGAGGTGGCTAAAAGTAGTGCTGAGGCTGCAGAATAGAGGCCGTTGCAACGGATCACACGCCCAGCAGGAGTGCATCATTTCGTAGCTGGTGGTGTAATGTTGGAATGTAAAAGGTTATGTAAATTTTTTTCATAGTCAAGTTCAGACATACTCGTTTTTGTCTGCACTTTTTAATTACTTCATTCGAACTGTTTTTATTGACAAGTTGAAATTTTAAGTTTTAAATATTAGTTATAAATAATATAAATTGGTTGTGAACATTTTTTTCATTGGGAGCTCTAGTTTTTGTTGGTTACGAAGAATCCTCTTTCATTTTTTTAATAGTCTTTATTAGATCAAGTCCAGACATACGCTGGAAATGTTACAAAAACGCGGCAAACAATCGAACTAAAAAAGAAAACATTAAATGGTTTTTTGTTTGAAACGAGCAACAGTGGGTTGAAATCGTCAACCGAAGGGCTTTTCTGTGGCTGAAGGAAAAGTGGGAAAGAAGAAATGTTCCTGGACCATCAGGCTCATCTCACAAGAACGGAACATTCTTCAATTGTCATCTTATGTGATTATAGCCAATTTTTATATCCTTAAATGTTTTAACTGTTTATATTTTAATGTATTCAATGGTGCTCTTAACTGTCGACCTGGACTTCTTGTAACAACAGTTTTAGTTGGTTTGACTTGGTTTTTGAGTTTTCATTTTTGCTATTTTTTGTGGCATTTCTAGCAGCATCTAACCTTTTTCAACAATTTTTGTGTGATTATAAGTTATGGTTTATTTTAAATTTTTGAAGTACATTGATTTGATTCTATGGTAACATTTGCTTCTATTTTTCACCTTTGGTTTCTTATGACAACCGTTTTGGTAAATTTGACTTTGTTCCTCTATTTTGTTTTTCCATTCTTTGTAAAGTTTCTTGTAACATGAAACACTCTTCAGCAGTTATTTGATGGGAATATGAGCTCTTATAAATTTCTATGATTTGTTAATTTGATTTCTTAGCTAATTTTTCTCTTTATCTACACTTCAATTTTTCATGACATTGCAGTTTTGGTTAATTTCTTTGTTCTTTTGTTTCTTTGTTTTCCTTTGTAACATTTTTGTAACATGAACCATTTCTCAATAGTTATTTGATATGATTGTAAACTATTTCACACCCTCAGTAATTATTTGATTTAACCCAGTCTTATTCATAATCTAATCTTTTGAGGTTTCATCAGTTTTTTTCTATTGTTTATTGCCAATTTTATTTTTATTTTACACACTATTCATTACCTAATAATTTTTTGTTTAACACTTCTGCCACGCGGCATAATGATTGACCTGTTTTGCTGAAAATTGTGATTGGGTTACCTTAGGTTTGAGTTTTAAAAGAGGTAACTCAGTTAAAGTACAGATGCCGTCCTTGAGTGTCCAGTCTTCTAGTGGCCCACAGCGGGTAAAACCGTTTTCATGGGAGCGCCTTTGAATATAGTGCTAAAAGGCGCGTTACAAATAATTTGAACGACTTGGTTTGGATTACGTTGGAAATATGACCTTATACCAACTCATATTTTTTAAAAACTTTTTTCCTTTTTCTATCCAATAATTCTTGAGCTAATTTAGATCTCTAACTACAGCAATCATCCCATCTTAAAAAAATCTATTATTACACCGATAATTTAAAAATTCTTTCTAGATCTTTCTCTACCTACAAACTATATGCCTATATCTTATCTCTTTTTTATTTCTAAATTCTGGAAAAGGTTGTCTATTTTCAGCTCTTCCTTTTTTCGAAGCTAACAATCTGCTCCTTTCTACTCAGTCTGGTTTTCATATTTTTCTCAGTACTAAAGTCTCACTTTTTAAAATATATAATGATTCTGTATTTTCCTGTGACAAGGATAATATCTCCCTCCTTCCTTGTTTGGATTTTTCTTCAGCTTTCGACACTGTCGACCACTCCTTACTAATTCAGCAACTTGAAACCTCTTGGAATTTCTGGCTCTTGTCTTAACTGTATTTCCTCTTGCCTCTCCAACAAGAGTTCTGTAGTTTCTATAAACTAATCTCATTCTAATCTTTCCCCTTTCCCATTTGGTGTTTCTCAGGGTTTTGTTCTTGGTCCTCTTCTTTTTATTTTTTATACTTCTGAGCTTCCAAGAATCATATCCTTTCAGAGTCAACTTTATGCTGATGACTCTTACATCTTTACTTCATTTTCTAAATATTAATTGTTTTCTACTCTCTAAAAATTTTATTGTATTGGTAAAATGATCTCTTGGAGTGATTCTATGTTCCTCAAACTCAATCCCTCGGAATTTGATCTTATATATTTTAGCAAGTCTTCTCGACTTATTAAATCTCTTCCCTTAATTAATATTTCATCTAAACCTCCACTCGCCCCTTCTTCCACCATTCATAGTTTAGGTTTCACCTTTGACTCTTCACTTTCTCAAAAATACCAAAAATGAAATCCGTAGCTAAATCATCTTTTTTTCATCTTCGCCGTATAAAGTAACTGCAACTTTTCCCAGTCAATCCAACCCTCAAACTACTAGTTTCTTCGCTTATTTTTTCCCGCTTTGACTATTGTAACTTTTTATACTATAAACTCCCAGAGACCACGCTACATCCTCTCACCAAAGCTTTTAATAGGCTTTGGTTTTAAACTTGGGCTCACCCGATCACACTTTACAAAGGAACAGGCCAATCTTTAGGCCGCAGGCACAGAGGTGTTAAAAAAACAATAAGGTTACGAATATTAAGTGTAAAAAGAGGATAAAATTGATCATAAACAATAGAATCAAACTGATAAAACCTTAAAAGTTTATAGTATGAATAGGTCTGAGTTAAATCAAGTAAATACTGGGGGTATAAAATAGTTTACAATCATATCAAACAACTATTGAGAAATGTTTCATGTTATAGAAAATGTTAAAATGAAAAAAAGTGTAACAGGTGAAGAAAGACAATTTAACCAAATCTGTTATTTCATGAAAAACTTAATAGTATATTTGGAGCGAAATTGACTGAGAAATCAAATAAAAAACTCTTAGAAATTTATAATAG
This sequence comes from Branchellion lobata, assembly GCA_947562095.1. NCBI lineage: Eukaryota > Metazoa > Annelida > Clitellata > Hirudinida > Piscicolidae > Branchellion > Branchellion lobata. The sequence continues at coordinate 1,960,995 of OX387247.1, read as the reverse complement.
CTCATTCTCCCATCAAATGACCACTAAACATTGTTTCATGTTAAAAGAAACACTAGAAAAACGACAAAAAATAAAAGAAAGAAAAAGGCAAACTCCACTAAAACTCCAATGTTAATTTAAGAAACCTTAAATGAAAATTAAAAACAAAAATGCTCATAAAATCGAATCAATTAACCTTAAAAATATTGAACTGACCAGTGCTTATAATCACATGAAAAAACTATTGAAAAGTTTTTGATTTTTCTAGAAATTCCAGTAAAAATAATTAAAAATCAGAATTTTATATTGGTTTTAAACATTTAAGATTCGTAAATATAAAGATGAAAATTTATATCCACTGGTAGCTCAACTACTAGTTTTCTTCAAATTAATAATAAACAATTCTTATCACACACCCACATAAACCCTTCCAATAAGAGCAAACAACTTGTTTATGAAGACCTCTTCCACTCACACGGCTAGAGGACAGAGATTGGGCCTGTCTAGCCTGCCTCCACTCTTCACCAGATGGAGCACTTCGAGGTTAGACCTCCCAGGGTAGGGCTGGGCCCCATGTGAAAAGATTTCCCATATCAACACTCCGTATGACCTGCGCATAGAAAATTCTTTAAAATTTTATATGGGGGGAGATTTGAGGTTTATAATGTTCAAATGCTTCAAACGACTTTGTATTGCATCGTGAAGATTGAAGTTGAAATGAAATTTTAATTATTTTTTCATTGACCAGATGTCAGAGTAGGTGGTGAAAATGCCGTCAGTGAGGGACTCAGGGGCCATCCACCGCACAGGCAGCAAGCCCTCACCCACCTACAGAGGTTGGTTGTGCAACAGTTATTGCTACGAACTAATCAAAACATTTTTTTCAATAAAATTAATTTAATTCAGCTGCTTTATTGATTTCAGGTTTTTAGGAGCAAGAGGCAGGCACCTTGCGGTAGCAGTTGTTGCTGTAAACATCCCTCGCCAGTCCAAAGTCGCCGATCTTTACAACCAGACGCCCTTTTTCTTCTCCCACCAAACAATTCCGTGCCGCCAAATCTCTGTAAGTTTATGCATAGGTGCATAATACTGGAAGAGTAAAAATCAAATATAAAAATACTAACAAAAATGCAAATACAAGCTAGAGGTCTAATCTAATCTAATCAAGAAATTTGTAATGTGCCCTTCAGCACTATGTTTAAAGGTTCTCCCATTGAAACGGTTTTACTCGCTGTGGGCTACTAGAAGACTAGGTACTCTAGGACTGCGTCTGTACTTTAGTTGAACTGGCAATTCTAGAACATAAAACCGGGCCCTCAGACACTTTACGGCGGAATAGGCCAATCATTATGGCACAGGTGCAGGCATAGCATACTTATGGGGATAACTAGAATAAAAAGTTACAAATTAAGAAGACTCAGGGTGAAAATAAGAGTTTCCGGTTTTGCGAAAGCGTGTATAGCCGTCACTTTAAATTACTTTATTAAACTGTTTGAAATTCAGTCTCAAGTATAATTTTTTTAAACTTAATTTATCTAAGAGTTATAGTTTTTGCTGACTGCGAAGATTTTGATTATTTTTATTAAATTGCTGAATCCGCCATTTTCTCGTTTGAAATACAGACATTGCAGTGGAATTGTCAACCAACGCCTACATAAATACCGTTTGCCAACTTTATCAACAAGAAAGTAAACAAGTGTTGAAAGGAAATGCAAAAAGTTGTGGTATTCTGACGGACCTGTGAATTTGAGAAATGGCTGAGAAAGAGACATTGCAGTAAAATCGTCAACCAATCGGTTACAAGAATACCGATTGGCAACTTAAAAAACGAAAAAGTGAGCGACTGCTGGAAGCATTGCAAGGAATTGCGGTATCCAGACAAACTTCCCTGTGAATATGAGGGATGGCTAAGAAGAAAATAAAAAAAAGGATAAATTAACTCGAAATAACTCTGCAATAGTTATATTATGTGGTTTTAAGATATGATTAGATTCTTAACTTTTAAGACTCATTACTTTTATTTAATAGACAATTCTGCCCTTGAATTTTTTAGAACCTTTTAACATTTCATTTTTTGTTAATTTGATGAAACATTTTTCAATAGTCATTCAATATGAACTATGATTCAATTCTAAATTTTTGAGATTCATATATTTCATTCTATAGTCAGTTTTTGATTACTTGCAACAGACAATTGACAATTCCTGACATTAAGTTATTGTTGCTTTCAATTTTTTTGTTTCATTTTAATTGTTCACTATGTTTTGTGCCATTTCCAGCGTTTGTCTAGTTTGCTTCAATAAAGACTATAAAAAAATTAAAAAACACATTATAAAAATTCTAAAGGCTAGACTGAAGCGAGCTAAGTTCGAATAAGCCGATGTGGCAAAATCTTGTATAAAATTAAGGGTGATGAGATCGAGTGTAGTGAGAGATGTTTATGATGAAACTTGGGTAAAATGGTAGAGGCAAAAGTTGCTTTCAATTTTAGACATGAGAGTACATATTTTAAATGTCGATCCTTTATTCAAAAGGAGCCGGTATAGAGAGATGAGAATGGGAGTTATATATGAGTATTTGTGACTGCCAGAAACTAGGCGGACAGCACTATTAACAACTTTAGTGAAGAGGTTTAATGTAGCTTTAGGGAGACCGTAGCATTGAGAGCTACAGGCGGGTTAGAATAAGCGAAGAAACAAGCAATTTGAGGGTGGAAGTGTGAATGATCTGTTTGATTAAAGTGTCATTATAATCAGAAGCGCAGTTAAAACCATTAGAATAACAAATACTTTTTAATGGCATAGATTTTGCAGAGATTCAAAGTCACGTTATACTTACCTGTGAACAAAGCGCCTTTCTTGCAGATACTGACAGCCCTCCGCAATGTCCTGTGAGAAGGTCAGCAAGTCTTCGGTTTTGAGGGTGGCCAGTTGCTGCAGTGTGAAGGTGCCAATGTGAGCTTGAAAGATGCTGAAAGATGCTGCCATTTTTCTTTGTAATAAAGTGTGCCCTAATTGTAGTGTGTTCCATATTCAAATAATTAACTTTCATGTTTGTATTTTGTCATAGTAAATACTATGTATTCTTCAATTTATGACTCATTTTCTAAGCTATACATTGAACTACACAAGAAACGATCATTTATTACTCCCTTATTAAAGCTCAATAAACTGAATGAATTACAACAATTAGCTTTGAATGGAAGCTTTTAGATTTTCCCTGCGCACTCACCATTTTGTTCTTGCGCAGGAAAGTCAGAAGGTCTCCCAGAGGCATGAGTTCAATGACCAGCAGCAGTTGTTCCACCACCACTCCAAGCAGTCTCAAAACCCTTTGGTGTCTGAACTTGTACATCAAACAAGCTTCCCTTGTGAACTCACTCCGCTCCACTTCTGTGGCCATTTTGTGCAGTGTCTGTAGCAGGGTTGTCAGGGAAGTTATTATTGATGATGGGTGGATGCCATTAAAGAACTCCAAAGAGTATAAATAGAAAAAGAATTATTGAAAAGTAATAATAGCAAAACCTTAACTATAAATAAAAAAATATTTACGAAAAAACCTACTTCAACTTCAGTCCGACATTCACTAAACCTCTAACAGCCCACCTTAATCGCCACTTTGAGCTTTTGGCCTTCCAAATTGAGAGTGCCTTCATACACTTGACCGAAGGCTCCACTACCGAGAAAGGTCTGCAAAGTGAGCTGGTCTCTGGAAACTCTGGGCAGACTTGCTACATCGGTGTTCTTGAACTCCAGGCTGTGAAGAGTTGAAGTGCTTATCGTTGATATTGGAAGTCTTTGAAAAAGAGCTATCCAGCTCATTAGACAAGTTGTAATGCAGAAATCTGAGTTTGCTAGTTGCGACGCTGAGTTATCAATTTGTCACAATCTTTTCTACATCTACACGTATAACATTGAGGATTTGACAGTAAATAAAATTAAGCTTGAAATGAAATTATGAAATGAAAGCGTGTTTGTAAAGCGCCAAAGCAAGCAACTGAGGTCATATTACAGTGAGATGGTTCAGTTGACTGAGACCTGTTGGCGTAGAGGTACATGACGTTGTCGGTGTGGGGGATGGAGAGGTGTGAGAGGGGAACCAGGTGGCAGGGGGGCTTGTGAGACACCCTGTGCACCATCCAACCATGCACCCTCTTTGCCACGTAAACTGGAGAGAAGAGTTTGTAAATGAGGCTTTTGTGGTATGGTGTTGTTTGGTATGGAGTTGTGAGTACATATACAAGTAGCCTCTGATTTATTTATAGCGGTAGTTATGTGGCAGACTTGCATGACGTGGAACGTATTGTTTGAAAATAAAATATAATTTATCAGCCACCCAAACACCCACACAGTGCAGCAATGATGATGAGAACGGAAACGACACAGGCAGCGGTAAGTGAGATGGTGGACTCAGAGGACTTGGAAGAGTAAAAGAGACCTTCTGGTGAGATATGTCCGCAAAATAATTTTTCACAGCCTATTTACTTTTCATATAAATATAAATTGTTGCTAGAGCTGAGAATTCAGAAAAATTAAAGTTGTTAAAAGCTGGCTTCAAATGAAGGATGATGGAAGGGGATCTCCTTTTTCGATTTCACACCTACACGCGCAAGGCATTAAACTCACCGGCTTTGACGGTGTTCTGCAAGTCTAACCACAACACCTTTCCACACATCCAGTCAGTGCACGCACACACACCAACACTCGAAAGAGAGTCGGTGAAGTTAAGGCGAAGAGGTTGTTGCAACGTTTGACGGATCTATGAGGTTGTTTGTGTTTGTTTCACATCTTGAAAATAGTATTTAAATTAAAAATCTTTTAATGTTTAAAATTATATTTTAAGCAAAAAAATATTAAATTGAATAAAAAAATTAAAAAAGCTGAGTTAACAAAGCCTACCACAGAGCTTCCCCCTTGTGAATTTTTCGTGTAGATCTTGTAAAAGTTGTTATTTTCCACTGTGCCAGTGTTGTTCCAGAAAAGAGCCAGAACGCTTGAAGACTCATACTTTGTGTGGAAGTTGTCGATGTCGGGTGGGTGGTTTCTGTAGCAGTAGTCCTCGGAAGCTGAAAAATTGTTTTTATTATTTGAATTGGAACAACATTTATTTTGAACAGTTCCATTAGTTAATATCAATTGAAAACCAATTGTAATTTCATTTTCTTTCAAAGACAAGCCCTGGTAGAAGAATTATTTAAATGAACACAATTATTTTCATACTTTTCAAGTTTTCAAGAACATCGAAGGGCCTGGTCCCACTGCTTGGAGGGAGGTTTTCGAAGTGGAAATAGTTGTGGTACGAAGTGACTCTGTCCGAGCCGATCAGCCAGTGCTTCAGGAACGTCTCTTTATGGCTCTTTGAAGCCAGCCAAAAAAGTTGGTTATCAAAATGGACTATTCTGCTCATTCTGTTGAGTGATTTGATGAAATTTTTACCATGAAATAGTTCCAATTATATTAATAAAATCTTATATATAATAAACAGTTTAATTCGAACATTTGAGTACTTTTTATTATATTTTTTCAAAACTTATTTTTTTGCTAATCAAACGAACACTTTTGAATCATCGTTCCAGCAGAAAATTTTTGAGGCCTTAAAAGCTCCATTGAGGTTTTTCTTCCAAGCACAAGTCATCCGGTTCTTCCAGCTGAAACAGTAACACACCTCCGACACACAAACGACTCCCACCACTCGCTCTTTCAATCTCTCGTCAATTCCCTCACTCACACTTTCCTTCACTTTTTTCTTGTCTTCCTGCAGTTTTGTATCCAGTGTGAATAAATTAGTTCGGTACTTCCCATCCATTTTAGCTCTTTCTAGCGAATAATTGCCGAACCACACCAGCCACCCTTCCCCCATCAGCAGCTGCTTGATCTTGTGGTCGCTCTTATGAATCGTCTCGACTTCACAACTCCCAACCAACCTTTTTCTTTTTATCTGTTGGTTTGAAAACACTTTATTCATTCAAACTCGCAATTTTGATTCAAAAAAGTTTAATGGATTAATCGAATCTTAAGAAGGTCATTACGTTCAACAAACAGGACCTTCGCAAACATTAGATGATTGAAAACTCGTTTAACAAATAATGTTTTTATTTTATATCCTCACTTCATAGCCGTTCTCGCTGATCCAATAAAGTGTATCTGTGCTAGAGTCGAACCTCGAATCTACGGATCGCTTCATAACATTCGCAACATTATATTCGCCACCACAAAAACTATTGACGAGTATACGGGATGGAGTGGAAACGAGAGAGTGATTATAAGAAATCTGGAAATCTGGAGGTGGTGAAACATTAAAAGTGAGATTCAAAATTTAAATTCATTTTAAGCGTTTGAAAAGTTTAAATTAACTATGAGTATGAACAAAGATTCTTAAAGCTCCACTTGAAACATATACACAGGTTCAAAAATTCAAAAAAAACCTGACAAAACACACCTCTTACGCCCTCTTTCATCTTCTTCTCCCCGTGAAGGGTTACTTTCAGAAGGTTGCCGTTATGAAGGTACAGGAAAATTGGCGCTTAAAAATGAATTTTGAAAGTAAAAAAGTTTCGAAGTTTTAATGTTTTAAAAAAGGTCCAGTTTTCTTGATCCAGGCTTTCGTAAAAATTATATTTTAACCAAAAAATAGAGCAAATGCCAATTGTACCTTTTGTCAAAAGCTTCAACTTCGTCAGTCTACTCCACGGCCCATGCACCTCTATAACATTGGTTCTGACCCTCACTAAAAGGGTGCCACTACCGAGTGGACGAGGCAGATGCGATGAAACATTATGTAGAAGAGCTCCCATGTTAACTTTCAACATGCGCTTCTTAACGCCGTTTTTCTCAAAGATTGCTTTCCTAGTGCTTGCAAAATCTTGTATGAGGTTTCCAGTTCGAGGAGGCACATAAAAAAACTGCACATCATACCTCCAGCCTCTCCATCTGCATTCGTCGTCTGTTGCATGTTAGTTCATGCCAACAACTTACCTCGTTTCAATCGGTTAACCGAATTTTGTTAGAGGATTCAAAAAAAATTTTAATCAACATAAAGTTTGTAAATAAAATTACTAAATACTCTTGCAAATAAGCAATCCATGAAGTTTTATAGACACGAGCTATTACTTGATTTGGGAGCATTCCAAGAAATTTTCACTTCGAATGAGCTCGCTTCGACATTCACATTAGATGGGTTCTTCGGAGGTTCTGTTGAGAGTTTGAAATGAAATCTTATCTAATCAAAAAGTTTGTGTAGCGCTGAAGTTCAAAAGCAATCCAAAATTATTATTACGATACAATAACATTGAGATGCCTTAGCAAAAGCGTTTGCTAGACGTTATAAAGGGAATATATCTTAATTAGGAAGATGGGGCTTTGTTGCAAAGTTTTAGAGCTATAAATTACAAAAATGATTAAAAAAACGCTTGATAAAAAATTTCTAAGTGAATATATTTTTAATTTATATTGTAATGAGGTGTTAAAATCATATATATTTCCATTATTCGAAGCGTATCGAGATAATTATGAATTTGCAACTATTCGGAAATCATGAAAACAATTGAATAAAAGTTCATAAACATACAATCTTCAATGAATTATAATAATAACTATCATTATTTGAAACAGTCTTAGTTGGCCAGAAAACTTTCATTGTCTTCGAAGTTTTTTTGGAATTAAGATGAAATTGATACAATTTTGAAGTGCATGTATGATCGAATTTCATAAGTCCTCAAACTTGGGAAGGCCGCATCGAACCAAGGAGACATTGCGATGATTTCTTCTTCGAAGTTCAAGCTGCTCAAGTACACAAGGGCGTCTGAATCGAATTCCTCGCTCCGCATGAGGCCATCAGTCGACCAGACGAACGCCCCATTGTGATGTATGAGGTTCTTGACGGGTCCGAAATGGCCATGCATCTTCGAGTTTGTCCTTACGTCGAGTATAGAGGCTGGCTCGAAGTATTTTATAGAGTAGATCGATGTGTTGTTGGAAAAGTACAACACTTCCAGGCACGGGTTGGTGGTTATTGAAGTGATTTGTCCAGTATTGACTAATGCTTTCGTTTTGTTCATTATGTTGTATAAGTGTATCTTGGTGTTGTTGCCCTGTATCATCGTCCAAATGAGGATTCTGTGATGCAATGGTGATAAATAGCATTATTATATAATAATATTTATTAAGTAATTGAAAATTCTATTTTCCAGTAATTGATAGCAAATGAAACAATACCGCCAAACAAATTTCTACTTGTTTTTCAAACCTGTTGATTTGGTCTAGGTGGATGTTTAAGGCGTTGGCTGGAAGGTCAGTGATGGAAAGGCATTGATCCAAATGCAAACTGCATTCGAAAACCTGATAAATTGGGAAACTAAAAAGTTTTATATAATTTATAAGCCCATTTTTCTTTTGTTAGCCCCTCAACCTTCACCATAATTCTTTGCCCGACAAACTTTACTCCCAACTTCGATATGAAGTTTAACCTCAAGCATGAATAAAGAACAACTAACGATGCTAACCTCCAACGAACCTGTTGTCTTTCCACTTTGTAGACCTTGTTTTGCAAAGGATTGTAAGCTTTGCAGGCTCCAGTGGCATTGAAAGCCCCATCTTCCTCCACCCTCGTGTCGCCGTGCAACAGCAGCTTCAGAATGCGCCCAGTCACTAAAGATACGTACACGAACGATTCCTTGAAGACCGCTGTGAGTTCTGTCGGTTCCAGGATTAGGTGTTCAAACACTTTTGAATTGAAAATTATTAATTCAAATAATGTAGACTGGTTTATTGAAGCATTTGTTCGCGAAGCTTGTTTAAATGCTCTTAAAATGATTTATAAAAACGCATTCACTTCTAAACTGAATCGAATCTCAACACATTTTAATGTTTTATTTATTTTTTATTGAGCCTAAAACCGTTAAAATAAAATTTTCGAATTCGAAGTCTTTGGTTGCTATATACCTTTGATAGAAGCATCATGGTCTGCCAAGGAGTAGATCTCCTTGTAAGACACGCTTTCCAGAGACCTCAGATAAATCTTCTTCTTAGTGGCTACAAGAACGTAGCTACCGGTGTAATCTTGAAGTAAATATTTGTAATGTTCACCTAAACTGGCACCTCGATTGTTTTTATCGGCGTTTAAAAAATTTAAATTATTATTACTGCTAAACTGTTTTATATGAATGGAGTGAGCGTTGAGAAAACTATAAAGTGTGATTCATAAAAGCACCTGAGTGTTGGTTGTTTTTATGGCTTTCCAGCTTGACCTCTTCAATCACTGCGGGTCCAGGCCCGTTGATATTAACGCTGTTCACGGAAACAATATAATCCAGACCAGCCTTCAGGTTTTCTATAGACTGGTAAATAGCGCCGTGGTGGTATTGAGTGTGTGCGGGAGGAATTTGTATAGAGAGGTTTTTGACTAGTGTGATTCTGAACTGGGATACTTCATCGCGTGGTGGAACTGACAACTCTGTTCCATGAAGAACCTTTTCATAAGCGGAGTTGCTAAAATTTTGAGATATGAAAAACGTTTTGAAGTCACTAGGTAGTTCGAGTGGTGTGGGAAGTGGGTTTTTGGCGTAGACTTGAACTCGATACAAGAGCAGTCGGTCGCACGGGTGCATGGGAGGTGAAATAAGGAGCTGTAGTGAGTTGGAGGTTGTTTGACGTATGCTCAGAGACGGTTCGTCAAAGGGAACTGTTTTGAGTTGTTTATTAACTTTATTCAACAAAGTTGAAAATTTTAAGGTAATTCTAGACAAATACTTATTCAGTGTCTAAGTTGGTAAAAACCGATTCTAACGTCCATGCGGTTTGGTCACCACAGATGTCTTTGTTTTCGCGGCCACCAACCAGCAGTCTCCCAACTCTAAACTCAGTCGAAACTGATATGGAAAAATTAATGAAGGTTGAATGGCAATGTTATGTATTCAAGCTTCCAAATGATACGGCAAAAATTGTTAATTTATCTACTAAGTACACAGAATGAGCTATAAAAAATGGTAAATATAAAATGATGAAATTGTGGTTTTAAAACTATCTGAAAACTTTTATCAAAAGTACTACAAAGTAAAACGAACTCTGTAATTGGTGAAAGGAATGAGATTCTTTAGAGTAACTACCCACTCCCCCTCCCCCTCCCACTTCGAGTGCTGCCACTTTATCCATTCGGCATCTCCGCTGTTTAAATCCATCATTTCCACCTTCCTCTCAACTCTGGAGGCCCTTCGTAGCAAGCTCTTATTGAAGAGCCATTCGAGCTTAATGGAGCTTTCTGCTATGTCTTCCACCAGTACGTGGAAGTGATTTGCTAAAGGTTGGAAGTTGTTATCGTTGAAACGATGCTTCGTGGGTGTTTAAAATATTTCTCGAAAGAAAACTTTCACATATTGTAAGAGAAATTTTATCGTTTAGGTGAAAGTGTCCAAAAAAGAAACAAATGAATTTAGATTTTGAAATATTTCTCTGAATAACAAAAATTAGAAATGAAAAAATACTACCGTTAGAGCGTTGATTAGAATTTTCGTTAAATCCTTGGCAGACTGCACAAAAGCTATTATCCTGTTTTTATTGGATGAACTCATTAGTTAGTGACAAAAAATATAAAGATTCTTCGAATAGTCCAAATCCATTTAAAAACAAGCAAGAATAGTATTCAGAAATAAAATCGGAAGCAATTACGAGAAAGAAATTCAAATTCTGAAATAAAAAGAATTTTTTCGATTTGAAAGCTCTCATGCCTCATTGCGAAGGCAGGCATCGAGGACTGAAGCACTTTTTTGAGTTTTACAGAATTATGACGATTCTATGCCGCGTGTGTCTCTTCGTAAGTGCCAAAAACAGCTACTTACTTTATGCCTTTGTACCACAAAATTCGTTAGTGTTGGGGATTTTGAAAGCTGCACAGACTTTGGAGTGTGTTCATTTTGTTTAACGCCACCTTCAAAATATTTCTCCAGCCTGAAATATTTTTATATTTTTAGGCAGCTTTTTCATAAATTTATTTACTGCCACTTCCCCGGTCCTGATTTGTTAGTTATTCATACTAAACCGGCACTGTTAACCACTTTTTAGTTTTTCTTATTGACTATTTTCATAATAGTTTATTCTACAATGTTAATCTTTTTGATATTTTTTCTTGTTTTTATTGTTCGATCTCCTCCACCTGTTCGCACATGTCAAACAAACATTTACTTCGACAACTTGAATGCCAACTGCAAAGTTGAACGATGAGATGGGAACAAGGAAGGATAATGTAGTGTAAATTTCATTGAAGATTTGTCTAAATATTCTGATAAAATTATTATATCAACATTCAAAAATGTTGAATGAGCCTTACAAGTAATTAAACACCACTGGTAATGTAATGCCCTTTTTATGTAACCGTCTATAGTTATCACTAGACTTATTTGCTTCATTAATGTTCAGGATACGACCTGCGTTGATAGTAGTTGATTGTTATTTCTCCGTTTGTATGCCTTATTGATTTATTGTTTGTTTTTGGGGCTCTCTACCGATGCGAGCAAACCTACAATGGTGTTACGTTGCAGAGATTTTCGCAAAACATCAACACTTCTTCAGAAAGCAGAGTAAAAAGCCAGCAAACAATACTATAAAAGTTGAAAAATTCTGTTTATACGAGCACTATTAAGCCATAAATACAACGCTGGAAAACAAACATTTAAAGAATCTATTCTAATTGTGAAGACAAGAAATTAATTTCTTTGAAAAGACAAATTTTGTTCACTTAAATATTCAACACTTTTCAAAAGCCAACAAACAAAAACACGAGTAGTATGCCAAAAATATTCGAAGAATTTTGCTGAATGGGTAATTAATGGAAATAATCAATCCAGCACGAATTTCAATTGAGCAGCTTAGGTTAGAAGTGTTGAGATAAAATCATTTGTAAGGTACAAGTGTTTGGTTTCAGAGAGGAAAACACCAGTGCATAAGATGGATGCCTGAAACTGAAGACGAACTAACAGCTCTTGATGCGTCTATCAAATGGCCTTTTGAAGCTTTTCAACATCTTTTTTCGAATTTGGCTTTTTCAGCTGTTTTTATAAGCGGTTTTAAAAAAATTCGTCGATCCGCTATTTCAATGTTTAATAATTTTTTCAGTTATTGATGCTTTCTAAAAAAAGAAAATTAATTTTTTATCATACTGTTCTCTCTCAAATGTTTGTGTGTTTCACTAGATAGGTTTGATAAATGTTTTCTGAGACTGAAGCATCCAGAGGCTTGGTTGGCTCGAGGGTTTAACTTTATGAGGTTACTTACATGAGGGTCCGGGGTTAAGTAATGGAATTTTTTTTAATAATTCCTAAAACTTTGAATCTTTTGGTGATTCAGTGGAATTTACCGAAGAATGGAAAATACGAATTCTTAAACTTCAACCTTTAGATACGGCAGTTATCTAAATGACGGAGGCCCTGAAAAATATTAATTAGGAGTTTTATCTCGAGGACATCATCGCCATGTAGCAAAACGAAGGTGTTATAATTTTTTTTAATTCAATTATATTTTTCAATCTTGTAGGCAACAAATAATTAATGATTGGCCGCTTTTGACCGCATATCATGCAAAATGGTAGTTTTTTGATAATCATCTCGAATAGTTTTTAAGCTTGTTTGGAGAGGTTGCGGGTTGAAAACACTGTTTTAAACAATGCCAATTAATTAGTTAAATATTTTATAAATAGGCAAAATTATTTTCATCAAAATCTCATGGGGAATTATATAAATGAGTAAGTGATTCCAAGGAGTATTCAGGTCTTGGAGATGACTAAAAAAGGCGGTATTGCGTATTAAAAATGAATTTGTTTTAATATACATCTTGCGCATTCAAGGCATATCAGCCTCACAACCTACAAATTATTGCTACGATAAAAGTGATAAGACAGATGGCAAAATTAAAAAAATTCTATAAATTTTCATTAAAAAATTTTTGCTGCTAAAACTCTTCCATAGACTACTGTAATTTTCAAGCTGTTGGAATTTTGTGCATTTTAAACTATTTTTTGCATTTTGTCTTCGCTACACTGCAACTAAGGTATTTATGTCTTGCCAAAAATACTCAACTTTCATGTGCAAATACTATTAATTGTCCCATCCTCCCTTTAGTTAATCGGTCTTTTCCTTTCGTTGAGCCATGCATCACCTCAAACATCACCCCTTGCTTCCGGCAAGGAAATCTTCAATCAGTCAGTTCATTAACTAGGCAAGCAGCATCAATCAAGCACCAGACCAGCCAATAAGCCGTTTCTTATCAAATCAATTGTAACCACTGTTTGTTTAACTACCGAACCGAATGTGTGGGAGAAGAAATAAAAAAGATGGATGCTGGCCGTTCACAGATATTCAATTGAAACACTTCACAACTGAAGCGCACAATTGTTCCGTTACTTCCGACCGCTCTCCCTGCCTACTTCTAAAAGCATTCTTTTGACGAGTATCGTTCAAAAAGCGCAATTAAAATGACAGTATTTGCAACATTGTGAAAATACTATACTGGAAAGCTGAAAATATAACTGACGAAAACTTGATGACTTAAGTTGTAATTTAAATTATGTTAATTAGCCCCCTCATCGCATGAGCACTTTTCCTATAAGCACTTGAAGAAAGGCACTAAAGAGACAAAGGGGTGAAGAATGAAAGAGGGAATGTGAAGGTAATTGTAAGCGTTTGAAGAAAAAGATTGATCGGCACACAGCATTCTTGCTAATAGATTTCGCATTTGATGGATGCACGACGGATGGAGGGTGGGTGCTGTTTTGAGTTTGAGATTGATGAAGGATGGATAAAAAAATTATTTTACGTGAATGATGGATGATGCTCGGGTGTCGCTTATATAGTGCAGAAATGTCAATGGCATCAATGGTAACAACTGTTTGATGCGTCAGTTATGCCAGGCACTCATCTAGTGTGGAGCCGGCGAAGATGCTGGGTTGGCTGTTCGTAGTAATGAGTTGAGTTGTTTTGTCGAAAAAGCGTTTTTATCTTTTTAATACCACCACCAAGTTAATGATTTTTGTTTTAGTTTTGAAACTATTCTTATCTACGAGAAAGGTTGAATTATAGGAAATGTATACACACACAAGCAACATAATATATAATAATATACAGAGCTTCATAACTACATATGGCCTTTTGTTGGCTTTTTAGAACATTTAAAAGATATAAAAATTGATTTATTTTGAAAATGGTTTGAGAAAAAAGTATTTTGTTATGGTTCTCGAAGGATTAGTATACAATAATGTGGCTTCATGTCTCAAAAGTTACATAAAAACATGTTGGTTGAATGATGAATATGACTTTAAGACAAATTAAGTAGGTTAGTAAACACAAAAAGCACTTGACTACATCACGATACAACACAAAACGAGTGTTGTTGATGCGACGTTATAACGTCAAGACCTTAAGACTACTTCATTACATCACAAAAGAGGCACGGATGCCTGTAGACACAACATCCATTCCCAAAAAGAAAATAATAGAAATTATGAAGGATTATTGCAAAAACAATTTTAAGAAGAACAATCAAAAATGGTTTATCAAAGTATTATTTTTAAATATTCTCTCATTTCTTCATTCCAACCACTTATGGCTTTCTCCCTCATTATTTGATTGAAAATTTTGTTTAAAATTGTTTTTATTGATATTATTGAAACCAATGAACTCCTCATTCTCATCATCAGTGCCATCATCACCAATCGTCATCATCACCATCACCATCACCATCATCATCATCATCCTCATTCTCATCTTCATCCTCATTCTCATCCTCATCCTTATCCTTATCCTCATCCTCATCCTCATCCTCATTTTCATCTTCATCCTCATCCTCATCCTCATCCTCATCCTCATCATCATCCCCATCATCGCCACTGCAGACATCATTATCATCAGCACCGCCACCTGTTCATCTCCACCATCCAACTCCCATCAAGCTGGCCGTCATAATACCCCACTCACCATTTATCAGCCATTTATAAATGCCCCGTGTGCGTCTGTGCGTGTACGATTGTGTACATAACAACCTAATGGGCGTGCACGTTAGAATTTATGTTGCCTTTAATTAATTGAATTATACATAAAAGAACTTTCCTGAACTTATGAGAGCTTCGTGATTTGCTGCTGTTTTTAGAGCTTAAAAATTATGTTTAGAGTTTTTGTTTGCATAACAAAAACAGTACAAAAGCTACGTAAATAATTTTTGCTTTTTTTGAAAAATATTTCCGTGAGATTTATATTTGAAGAGTTTAAAGTGAAAAAATCCATTCTCTTTCATTTTTATCCATAATCCAGTAAATGATGTTTTTTTACTCAAAACTAAGTATGCTTGAAATTTCATTGGTAACTCTTTTTATTTTTATTAAATTTTGTTTTCGAAAAAAAAGTGAATATTTAGTAAAATTGTTTTTATATTTTTATGAATATGAATGTTTAAATTTCGAAAAATTCTATCAACTATAAAAGGAAGGATAAAAGGAACAAAGACGCCAACGCACAGCGGCTCACGCCAGACAACCATTGTAACTTCAACATAGCCAATAATTTTCACCTTCTTCCAAACCACGTTAAAAATTGACAATGGAAAGAACTTTTCTACATGAGACGTGAACCCTTCAACCCCCAGGTAGCCACCAGACAAGCATCAGTTAATCAAGGAACATCCACCGAACCAGACGATCAACAGGCACCCAGGTAACATCAACCACTCACCCGCGAAGGACACAAGAGCCGATAAAAGTCGTCATTGTGCTCAGTGACTCCATGGGTGCCTCTTTTAAAACTTTCTTCGGGCTTAACCACTAAACCTTCAAGCGTATCCGACCGAATTGGCTGCCCGCCTGAAACCAATGAGCAAGCAAGCAGGAGTGGTGTTGAAATGTAATTTAATAATCCCAACATCGCTTTCTTGTCGTTCTTCTCCCACCTATTTCTTTTAAGTAAACAGCTTTGCCATAACAACCATACAAAGCACCTATGTATACACAAATGTATATAATTTTTTCATGCACAGCTTTAACTTCTGGTGCAACTTATATTAAAACAATCACTACTACTGCTGCCATTATTACAGCCACTACCGAAAGAAATAATACCAGCTCATGCAGTCTCAGAGAGGGCATTAAAGGCAACACTGGCAACTGTTGCACTCATCCGTCTTTGGCGTATCTCTCGTTTGTGGAAACAACAAACATTATTTCTTTTAGTGCAGGCTATTATTAATTTTGTATTTCTTCTTTTTTTAAAATTGTCCATTCTACTTGCTTGAACCCGTATATTGAAACAGTTTGTCTTTTCAAGGCTTCACAATGTTATTGTTTGTGTGCGTAGAGGCCTAAACATTAAAATAAAAATCCGGTCAAAAATACCAACAGTTAAATATTACAATAATTTTCTACTAAATAATATAAACGTAGAGGCTTTATAACAAAACTTCATTGTCGTATAAATCTCCATCACATAAACAGTTTACGAAATGTCTTCGCGTCAATCACACCAAGACACTTATCTTTAACCTGATCAACTGGAAATAAAGTTGCTTCATAACTTCCAGTTTCCTCTCACCTCGACACGAATACTTTTGTTATAATGGAATTCTGATAATTCCCATTACCAGGAGTTGAGTTATGGAATTTTCGGCAATAAAAGTGTTGTGTGATCTTTCCGTATACTTGTTCTTTTTCTTTTTATAACCTTGGATAATTGATGATTAAAAAAATGGAAGATGATTATGATTTTATGTTTATTCGTTGGAGTAGTTCACAAAGAATTTTTACGTGTAATTTACTTTTTTATAAACTTGCCTTTATATTTTTTTTTTAATATTCAAATTAAAAATTACTTTTCTTAGAGTTTTCAGCCCTTTTATTACCTTCTCTATGTTATTCTGTTCAAATGCTTTATTAGGTTGATCTTTGTATGCCTCTTTTCCAATCCTATTTTTATAATTTTTATACTTTTTATAATTCATTTATGATAAAAAAATATTTTTTCCAGTGCATAGTTTTTTTTGTTTAATCAAAAAAAGCAGACAACAAATAGAATCCATATATGCATTCATATATAGTAGTAATGGGCTTATTGGGATTTTTTAACATAAAAATACTTTTATTTGTCACTAGTTTAAAACAATTGATCATTTTTTATTGTAACTAAAAAACTATATTATAACTTGTAGTTTGTAAAATTTTCAGCGTGTTGGTGGGTTTGCTTCAATAAAGTTCTAGTTTTTTTCTTGGGGCTTCACAGTTGAATTTATTTCTTAATATTTATTATAAAAGTTTAGTTGTTGATGGCTTGGAAAAAAACTCAAATTATACAAATAAAAAAAACGCTACTAATGAACAACCACAGTATTGTTCCCATTAATCTGTGCTGGATTCAGTTTTCTAAAAAAGTCGTATATTACGTCTAGTTAAAAATTAGATCGATTAACTTTTACACCGTTTCTAAATGTACTTTTAAACTTAATTTTAAATTTTCTAAAATAAATTGTAAAAAAAACAGAAAATTCATTTTGAATTTCTTGAAATATTTGGAAAATTGCTCATGCTTCCAAATTTTTGGAAAAGTCAGCCCAGACTGATTTACAGAAAATTCTTAAAAGGCTTGCGTAAATCATCAGTTATCCAAAGTTAGCAAAAGATTTTTCTATTTTAATTTTCAAAAATAAATTTCAAAAAAGTTTTCAATGTTTTTTTTATAGTTGATTGAATAATACACGCGCTTAGGAGACTCAACTAATGACCCGAGAAACTCTCTCCATGATGAAAAATATCTCGCCATGTTTCCCGAGCTCAAAAAAATGTCTAAGAGTGTGCAGAAGGTTCTTGCCATACAACCAAGTTGACTTGAATTCCTACGTTACATACAAAATATTAAATAATACTTTGATTTTAAAATGATTTTTTTTTAAATTGAGAAATATGCTTTTTTTTTAATTATTTCAATTTAAATTAAATTTGTCGTTATGAAAAAACCAACAGATATAAAAAAAGGTTTATCAGAATCATCTGATGCACATTTGGAATCTCTGGAGTTATGTGCCTTGATTGAGTCAATTCCATTGTGGAGAGTTGTTGACGAGGTAAAGATTTCAATGAGTGATAAAAAATTATTAATTTATTTTTTATTAAAATATATTTTATGAACTGTATTTCGTTCCAAAAGTAAATAGATGAATAACTTTTTGAACTATTGAACAATTCATTGTTTGCACCCTTACAGACGGTTGAGCCTTTGAAAAAAATGGATCATCATAGGATATTTGGAACTGGGAAATTAGATGAATTGACCAATCGCATAAAAGAATTGAAAAGAGGGGAGGGGCTTACTGGAGTGGTGGTGGGTATTCACAGTTTAAAGTCCAATCAACTCATGAATCTGGAGAAGTTGTGGGGCTTACCAGTGTATGACAGGTGGTTTGAGGGGCTGTACTGGATGATATTTATCGGATGCTTTATGCATTTTGGTGTTGTTCTCACTTCATTTGAGATGCATCACCTATTCAGTAGTGCAACCTCATATTACTACTGCATCTTAAACAAAGCTCCAAAATAAGTATTAACCAGGGTCGATGTATCACTTTTAAACCCTAAATGACTCAATAGGTTTTCAGTCATTTTGGAAATCTTCCGGACCAGGGCTCAAACCAATGAGGCCAAGATGCAGGTGGCACTGGCTGAGATCTCCTACCTCAGGTGAACATCAGGTTTTTTAGTTATTAAAAATTTTGAAAGTAACGTTTTTTTTACACTTTATCAATCTCGATGCTCATTCTCCATTTCTATCCAGCTCCTTCTCATTATATTACATCATACTTTTACTTTCCACCAACAACTTCTTTTAAAAACTTCCCACTTGTTCAAGAATTCATAAGACAACTCGCCTCTTGAACTTGCATACAGGTCCATCTTGTACAGCCTACACAACAACAGCATGGAACACCACAGGGAATGCTTAGAAGTGCTAGGTGGGAGTGGCGAAACGTTCGTTAGCACCAGGAAACATCTACTGAGGGTTTGTGCGCAGTGGAGCGATATATTTTGGAAGTGCCCAATAGGTTATTCGTCAACCATAAATGGTCAAAATTAAGTCCTCCACTCTGTCGCAAAAAAACTTGGTAAACGAACAAATGCATGGGCATAAGATATTTATTGAATTGAACTCACTATAATAAAAATAAAACTCAAAATAATTTTGATAATTTCAAGTGGAAAATCAAGAAAAAAGATGGCTTTTATGAGAAATCAGTTTTTAAAAGGTATCAAAACACCCTCAAAGGAGAGAGAGGCTCGTATACGCAAGGAGGTGGACAAGATAGAATCACAAAAAAAACTTTTCAGATCTCATAGAAAAAAGGTTATTTTTTAAAACATTCATAAAAATTCAAACTGAATATTTTATTGACAATTTTTTATGATATTTTTTTTCCATCCGTTTTCAGGCCGACTTGCCTGTTATTGCTGTCGTAGGCTATACGAATGCCGGTGATTTAATTCTTTCGGGAATTTTTCGAAAAATAACTGACTAAATTTTAATTTTTTTATTTAGCTACCAGATAAAACTATCTAAAAACTGGATCGAGTTTTCATAAATCTAATTCTTGTTATTCTATCCTTCCGCCTCCCCTCCTTTATACTTTTTTTTTATTCAACTTTCCATGCCATTGTTCTCTCCACAGGCAAGACCTCTCTCATCAAGTGCCTCACAGGTGACTCGAAAATCAGCCCTGAGAACAAACTCTTTGCCACTTTAGACGTCAACGTCTTCACTGTCCACCAACCAAACAAGCAAAAGGTTATACTCATTTTTATATAACCGTTAAAATAATGTATTTTATTTGATTTTTTCAATTTATTTCATGTGAATTATTTTGTTCTTCGATATTTCAATACTTTTCCATTCATGCAATAACTGTCTAGGTATTGTACATGGATACCATAGGCTTCATTTCCAACATTCCTTCTTCACTTTTCCGTGCTTTCCACGCCTCTTTACAGGACATTGCTTTCGCGGTGAGGAAAAATGGGAAGGTGGGGAGAGAAATGAGTAGTTAATGGTGATTTTAAATTAATAATAGTGGGATGACGGAATAAGACTGAATAATCTAATAGGTTGTTGGGATATATTATAATCTTATAGTTTGTTGTGGTGTTTGGAATGAATGTTGGTGCCACGCAGGACCTCGTGATGGTGGTAAGTGACTGCTCACATCCCGACAAGGTCAACCAGGACCGAGTCGTCATGCAAACCCTCAAAGACATCTGTAAACGTTCTTCATCCACCGACCCCTCCACCCATCCACTTCTTCAAAACCTGATCTTCGTGCACAATAAAAGCGATCTTTTGAGTCAAAAAGAAAGGTTTGTTGTTCATCAAAATTCACATGATCTATCTGTTTTCTCATAATGCTTTTACAATTTCCAAATGAAAGTTTCAATTCCACCTAGAACAAAGTTAGAGGCATCCCTCTCTTCGCCGAAAGAAGTGATGATATCACTGAAGGAGGGCTTGGGTATGCGGGAGTTGGAGGAAATGGTGCAAAAAGTATTGGGGGAAGTGACCGGGATGGTGAGAAAAAAATTGAAAGTACCCATCAACGGAAATATGCTCGCGTTAGTTGACCTTACTTCATTTACTCAACACATTTCAAGATTTTGTCTTATTAAAAAGCAATTCATGTTCGAAATTTTTCAAATTTCAGGTGGTTATTTAAAGAAACTATAGTGGAGAGTTTACAAGTGGACCCAGACGACAGTGAAAAGTATCTGATGGAAGTTAAAATGACTTCGTTGGTCAAAACCAAGTTTTTTGCAAAGTTTAAGCCAAAAAAATCATGAGCTGTTCTTTTTAGGTTAAAAAATATGTGTATAAAAAATTTTTTAAAAGTTAGAATAAATTTAAAAAAGTTTAAAAAAAAAATATTTGTGCAGCATAGACACGCAATAGTGTGTTTTAAAATTTCGGTACTTTGTTTAATATGAAAAGTTAATTTTTAATTGGCTATCGCTGCATTTTCGTCGTGGGCGTTCCTATTTTTTTGAATATTTTAATCAACAAAATGAATTCGAATCCAAGAAAAAGAAAAAAAAGTTCCAACAGTTCGATTGCTTTGAGCTCGTACCGAGATCAACATTTCAAAGTAAATATGAATTATAAGGTTTCATACTTATCAACTAATCATATTTTTGCCTTAAGACTTCATTCTTTTCTTTGTAATGATTCATTTCTGATAATCCACAGGGAAGTCTAGTGGAACAAGAAAAAAGATTATTAAAAAGCACCACTTTATACATCGGCAACTTGAATTTTCATTCAACCGAAGACCAGATCTATGAACTATTTTCTTACACAGGAGAAGTAAGAAGAGTGATAATGGGACTCAACAAAGTGTCGAAGACTCCTTGTGGTTTTTGCTTTGTAGAATATTATTGGAGGGAGGATGCAGAAAAGGCCATGAGATATATTAACGGTACTCGACTTGACGACCGTATTTTCAGGACAGATTGGGACGCTGGCTTTGTAGAAGGCCGTCAATATGGTAGAGGAATGTCAGGAGGGCAAGTGAGAGATGAATACAGGCAAGACTTTGACCTTGGTAGAGGTGGATATGGAATTTCCGTTTTACAAAATTCTGGCAAGGATAAAGAAAGTTAATTTTTTGATTAATAAATTTGCCAAACAAACTCAATAAATATGAATGTGTCGGTTGCTGAAAAAACATCTATATATTCAAAATTCATGAGATTTATATCATTTGACTATTTGTAGACATGTTTTCTATGTAAACTTCAAAAATAAAAGCCATAAATTGAAGTTTGTTTATCTTCGCGTGTAATTTTATTTCTATCACAAGTCGTCAATGTGGTATCAGAAACTGCGCCATGCTGGAATTTAAAAAAATGTGAATTCTATTGGAGTTTTAATCTTGTTTTCATGGCATTCGGTTCTTTTTTTATACGCATAAATCTAACCCAAGAACTCGGTGAAAAAATCAAAAAATATATATAAAGCTGTAAAAAAACAAAAGTTGGTGAATAGAATTTCATTACAATTTTTTTAAATTTGAGTTATAAAGATTTTTATTACACCAAAAGAAAAAACGTCTGTAATTCCTTACTCTTATCACTACAAAGCTTTTCATCCAAGCTTATAAAAAATTATTTGACGGCACAGCTCGTGCATGCACAAAAATCTGTAATAAAAATAAAACGAAAAGTTTGATATGTATTATTTTTTAAATTTATCTTAAGATCTTATACATATCCGTGCGCGTATAAATAGGGGGTGTAGGCTGAAAGAACTAGAAGCGAGCAATCCATTAAGAGGATTTTCTTATTTTCTAATTAATTTCTCAAATGTTTTTCTAGAACACGTGGAAATTTGAAATAAGAAATCGAAATAAAGTTTATAAAATTCGGGTTTTCGCAGTTTCAATAACAAAAATAATTGATCAATTGTGAAACAACCAAAATAAAATAAACTTCTACCAGAAATTTTTCCATATAAACTAAATTCAGGATTCAAATTTCTAGCGGATTTAACCTAGATTCTGAAATCTTATCACTTGATTAAACGCTTTACAATTACACGGTAACTATCTGCGAGTTTTATCAGTTGAATTTTTAAAATTTCAAAAAAAGTTTCTTGATAAAATGAACACAACAAACATTGATCTGATTCTAGAAAATGCTACCACAACACAAGGGAGGGGTGAGTGCACATTTGAAATCGGATAAATTACATAAATAATATTATGCTACAACATTTATTTAAATCTGTTCAACTGAATCTCATTCACCGCCACACAAAAACCTTTCAAATCAAACTAAGACCACTTGTCTGAACCTTCCAACAACACACTTCCCAATCCCTTCCAATCAGGAAAGGCAAAAAATATAGCCCAAATCATAATTTTGCAAGCTAGATTAATCATTCACATAATCATTCTTCAATCTTTATTCAGCGTACGGATACTACCTGCAGCTTTCTGGCGAGATCTTGATTGCCATTGCATCCATTTTCACCAACGCCATGGTTCTCATCGCCATTGCCACGACTCCCAAGCTACAGAGCGTCACCAACTACTTTGTAGCTTCCCTGTCCACTGCAGACCTGCTAGTGGGACTGCTGGGTGAGGAGTGGTGGTGGTGGTAGAGAAAGAGTAGTGGTGGTGGTGGTCGTAGTCAATGCTCAGTTGGCGACTTTTGGATTTCTGTTGGTTTATTCTTTGGTTTGCTTAAATACTTTTAGCCTCAAATCAAATCCAAGCAGACGCTTAAAATGGCGGCGGTTTTCTATAACACTTATTTTATCTAATCAAGAAGTTTTTAAGGTGCCCTTCATCATTGTGTTCAAAGGCGCTCCCATAGAAACGGTTCTTCTTGCTGCGGGCTTCTAGAGGACTAGGTAATCTAGAACGGCCTCTGTACTTTAGTTGAGCTGCCGTTTCTAGAACTCAAACCTAGGTTCACACTTTACAGTGGAATAGGCCAATCATTATGCCACAGGCAAAAACATAGTATAATAATAGTGATAGTAAATATAGTATAATAAAGCAAAAAGTAAGAAATTACGAATAGTCAGAGTGAAAATGAGGATAGAATTGCGAGTCAAATTTAGAAAAAACTAAAAAGACTAGACCGGAGGGAGGTAAGTTCAAATAAGCCGGCGTGGGAAAAAAGGTCGTAAAATATGGGGTAATGGGATTGAGTTTTTGAGTGCTGTTGATGGCGTTGACTAAAATAATTGAAGTAGAAGTAGGTTGGAGTTGGACCGGGGCAATAAACCAGAAAAGCAAAGAAAGTTTTGAATGCATTGGACTAAACCATCGAAGATAGAAGCTGAAAGAACTGAGGGTGATTTAGGAACATTCCGCTAAGAACTTTTCAAAAAGATGAGTTCTGAAAGCCTTACTGAGTGAAAAAATAAAAATGAGAAAGATGAGTTTAGGAGGAAGAATGTTCCATAGAATAAGGCTGCAGTAGCGCTTTTGAACATATTACTAAAAGGTGCACTACAAATTTTTGATTAGATAACATGAGTAAAATAGTGCTGATTTGGCGTAGGTATAATTACTTAAACTCGAAGAATTTTTGGTTTATGATCAACTTACAAATTTTTATTTTCTAATGTGATGTATTTATGGTATAAGTTTGAAGAAAACATAGTTAATAAATAGTATGAGTGGACCATAGAGAGTCATAATACTGCAAGTGAATGTGGGAGGGTGGAAAGTGAAAAAAATTATAACTAAATGGAATTAAGCCAAGAGTATCTCGATAAAAACTTGGTCAAATTGTTCGCATTGAAAAGTGCGTAAAATTATGAGGTTTCCAAAAATGTTAAAATCGATTTTTAAAATATTTGATGAGCTTCATGAAATTTATATTTGGTTTTACGCTATTTATTCAAAATCATTTAAAGAACCTTTTATTGTAAAAAATACATTTTTTTCAATCTTTAAAATCGCTTGCAATTAACCTTTTATATTTAATTTAGCTCCAATTATACTATTATTTTGAAAAGCAGATGATCTATCGAAGTTACGTCATTCAACAAGTTTTAACTTTTTATCTCAATCATCTATAGTCTGCTGCAGTATCCTCACGTTTCAACACTAATAATAATATTTTTATAGTCACTGAAATATTATTAGAACTATTTTTATCTTTATGTTTTCCTAATTAAAAAAAAAGTTTTTTTCATAAATGATTACGTTTCATAATTATTTTTTTTGTTATTGTTAATCATCAACAACAACATCATCATCATCGACGTTGTTGTCCAAGTGCCGTGAATTTATCAGCACGCAATAATTTTTACACCAATCGGAAACGAGTAAATAATCGTAAAAGGTTGTGATTAGTGGAAAGAACAAAATAATTGAATTCCCTGCTAATGCCATCAACAGCTACGAAATGAAGTAGGGATAAGGCGTATTGAGTTTTGAAAGATGGTCATTATGATGTAGGGATCGAACCAGCATGTTCTAGTGCTGCTGTTGAATTATGGAAGTTGTTCGATAAACATTTGATGGCTTTCAAGCAAGATGGAGCCATTATACCATGAACTATACCTTGAAAAAATCACTGCGTGTTTTTCAGAATATTTCTTCAGTTGAAGAATAAGGATATAAAAAAATAGATGAATAAATGGAAATTTAAAAATTGAAAAAATAAAAAAAACATAAAATGGAAAAAGTGAAATATAACCGAAATGAACTAAGTCAAAAAATTTTCAAAGTAAAATAAATAACATTAAAAAGAATGATGAATCCAGTCAATTATGTTCTGATGCGTGCACCTCTTCTGTCATCAATAACCATCAATCACTATCAACTACTACAACCCTCTATAAATCTTCTTAAATTCTATCAAACTCTCTCAACCTTCATCAAACTCTCTCAACCTTCAGCAAACTCTCTCAACCTTTGATATCTTCTATACAACTTTATCATCTTCCCTCCACCACTATCATCCTCTATCTACCACCATCATTTTCTACCCACCACTATCGTCTTTTATCCACCACCATCATCTTCTTTCCACCACTAGCATCCTTTGTCCACGACCATCATCCTCTATTACCCCTCGTCTTCCATCCACCAGGGATTCCGTGTGTGATCGTTTCAATGCATCAACTCCCCAACACATTTTCTGGCTGCCTCACCGTCAACATGGTCATTGTCATCCTCACTCAGATTTCCATCTTCAGTCTCTTGGTCATCGCTGTGGAAAGGTTGTGGTGGCTGGACATTGCGAGTGGTTCGATGGCTGGTTTATTTGGGGTTGTTTGAAGGGTGGTTCATTGGAAGTTGATTGGTGGGTGATTTGTTGGGAGTGGACTGGTGGGTGCCTTGTTGGGGGTGGACTGGTGGGTGATTTGTTGGGGGTGGGTTGGTGGGTGCTTTGTTGAGAGTGGACTGGTGGGTGGTTTGTTGGGAGTGGACTGGTGGGTGGTTTGTTGGGGGTGGGTTGGTGGGTGGTTTGTTGGGAGTGGATTGGTGGGTGGTTTGTTGGGAGTGGACTGGTGGGTGGTTTGTTGGGGGTGGGTTGGTGGGTGCTTTGTTGAGAGTGGACTGGTGGGTGGTTTGTTGGGAGTGGACTGGTGGGTGGTTTGTTGGGAGTGGACTGGTGGGTGGTTTGTTGGGAGTGGATTGGTGGGTGGTTTGTTGGGAGTGGACTGGTGGGTGGTTTGTTGGGAGTGGACTGGTGGGTGGTTTGTTGGGAGTGGACTGGTGGGTGGTTTGTTGGGAGTGGACTGGTGGGTGGTTTGTTGGGAGTGGATTGGTGGGTGCTTTGTTGGGGGTGGGTTGGTGAGTGGTTTGTTGGGGGTGATTTGGTGGGTGATCAGTTGATTGACAGTTTGACTGGAGCATGATTCAATGTAAGGCTTAAAGTTTGTATTGTAGCACACAAAAGCTTACAATTTGCAAACATCCACACTGTAGGTTTTACGCTATAAAGTACCCGTTCGAGTACAACAGAACCATCACGCCATTCCGATCGGTCATCCTCATCGTCATCACCTGGCTCACTTCTATCGCCATCACACTTGCCCCCTCCTTCGCCTGGAACCTCAGTTCACTTTTAGCTTTGAATACTCCATTTCTGATCAATAGAAAAATAATATAATACAATACAAATACGAATATTATTATAGTGGCATTAACACCGTAGAGTTTCGAGGCGACTCAAAACGTTTTATTAGTATAATTAAAGTTGAAAAAATAAAAATAGAATGAAAAAAATAAAAAAACTCTTTCTAAAGAAGGATACACCATTAATATTAGGGAGGGAAAAAAGATTTATTGAACAGGTAAGTCTTCAGAGGTCGACAAAATGATTTTGTTGAACTTGAAAATTTCAAGCTGTTCCACAACTTTGGTCCGCTAACGCTTAACCTTTTTAGTTCTAATGATTTAAGCTTGTGCTTGTTGGGAACAACGTCCTTTGATTTAGTCGATCATAGTCTTTGTTTTTCAAGCAGACTAGCAACTGGAACTAGGTCACTTATCAGTGACGCACGACCTTCATTGAACAAACCCTTGTACATCTACCAAGAATATTTAAATTCAATTATTTTATCAATTTTTAGTCAGTGAAACTCTTTGAATACAGGGATAATGTGATCATTTTTTCTTACTTCTGTATTGAGACTGCCTGTTGTATTAATTATGGATTGAATACTCTGCGTTCCTACCTCAGGTAGGCTGACTAAAGCCATGTTGTCATAGTCAATACGACCTAACACTAAAGTTGATGCAAGTGTCTTCAAAAGTTTATTGTCAAACATCTTTTGAAGGATCTTATTTGACGCAGAAGTAAAACACATCTGCATGGTTTTTGATATTTGCGTTGACATCGTGAGGTTTCTATTCATATAGATTCTCAAGTTCCTCACATATTTTTATGAAGGATGTTGCTTTTTAATACAATTAAAGAATAGTTGTGAATATTTTCCAACTTTCGACGACAAGAGAACCAGCTTACCACTGTCTTCTCACTGTTGATCTTGAGACAATTGGCTCCCATCCAAGATGCAATTTCATCTACACACTCAGACACTCTCATTTGCAATTTTTCTGTGCCTTTATTAATGCAGTGGCCATATATTAGAGTGTCATCAGCTGAAATCGATGAAATCCTTGTTTGTATTTCATGGCTATTTTTTCAAGGTCTCCAATGTATAGAAAAAACAACAATGGTCCAAAAACAGATCCTTGTGGGACACCCACGAAAAAGTCGACAAAATTGGATTTTGTCCCACTGCAGCGTACATTGAAGGATCGGTCACTCAAGTAGTTTTTGAACCATTCCAGTGTGAGACCATCGAAACCATATGTGCTTTTTAGCCGTTTTAACAAAAAGCTCTAGTCAACTAAGTCAAAGGCAGCTTAAAAATCTAAAAGTATGAGGAGGGAGAGCTTATCGTCATCGGCTGCACCAAGAATGTCTGAATACACTTTTGTGACAGCCGTTTTAGTGGAATGATGACGACGGTAAGCTGATTGGTGGGTGGGGAGAAGGTTTGAATTATTTAAATAGCTCATGACTCTGTTGAGAACAAGCCTTTCTGAGAGCTTGGACAAAACAGGCCGATTAGAGATGGGTCTGTAGGATGAAGCAACGTTGTGATCAAGATTAGGCTTTTTCAGCAGTTGTGTAATCTGAGCCGATTTCCAAGACTTTGGGAAAATTCCCTCAAAAAAAGACTGGTTGACCATACTTCTTACAAAAGGCAAAATCATTCCTGAAATCTTTTTCAAAAGCCAAGTGGGTATTGGATCAGACCCACACTGCTTGTTGGAAAGCCTCTGAATAGCCTTGAGTAGCTTATCCTCATCTACATCCTGGAGCCTACTGAGACTACCTTCTTGTGCGTGGGCTAAGTAAATGCATTCTTCTCTGGCTTGAATTGAGTTCCTCGTTGACTCAACTTTCCCCAAAAAAATCGGAAGGCAACAGGCTGAATTCCGTCAACAGAAGATCTCTTCCCTCGACCAGAGACACTATTAATGTGGCTCCAAATGTCAGCCGTTTTGTTTTTTGGATCAATGAGTTTATTATTTCAGTAATCTCTACGCTTGTGTCTACATAGTCTTTTGTAAAGTTTCTTCTAAACTAGATTTTAAGCAAAATCATTCTCGTTCTTGGTTCTTGTGTAGCTCATTTTTAGACTCCTTTCCAGACATTTTGAAAAACGACACTCTTGATCAAACCATGGATCGGAAGGTCTTTCATGTACTCTAACGGTCTTAAAAAGAATCATCTTATCAAGGATTCCTGACAGAGTGGAATTATGAAGGTCAGAAGCTGAATTCACGTCAAGACTTGTGGCAGCTGAAAGCGGAGACAGCTTCAGTTCTGAAATTAACTTTACAATCTGAAAAATTCCAACGTCTAATTTGGAGCTGTTGGTAGATGGGAGGTGGCTTGAGCATCTCGCAACTGCACAAAAGCAGCTTGTGATCAGAAATGCCACTATCAATATAGTCAATATGGACACTTATTTTGGATGCTACCTCATCAAGCCATCCTTCTTGGTTATGGGTGGGTTGGGTTGTAGATGAATCAAAACCACGGGACCTTAAAATGTTTTAAAATGTTTGTGCGGCTGTGTTTTCGGGCTGCACCAAGTGAAAAGTCAAATTACTCAGACTCAAAACCTCTTCATTATATGTGGCCAGAATGTCCATGGTGTTTTCAAATTCTTGGTAAAACAATGAAAAAGCAGCACCAGTGCGATAAACAACCAATCCTATGACTGACTTGGAGCCTGAGCTTATTCTCACACACATATGTTCGAAACTGGCAGTTGAAGTTAACTTTAACATAATTTCCTGTAGCGTGGAGTTAAGGGCCCCTGCCACTCCTCCATGGTTGGTGAGCAGGGTGTTCACTGACTAGGGCAGTCTTGGCCTTGCTCCTTCGAAGACCACAAAAACCCCGGCTTCGCAGCTTACTTACGCTGATTGACTCCGGGTCATGCCATGTTTCTGCCATAAACATCACATTCATTTTATGGTCCTGGATTGATTCTGACACATCCTCCACCTCATCGTATAGTGATTTCACGTTCTGAAACCCAATTACAACTTGAGATCTCTTCCTTTGAGCCTGATGGCGTCTTGAAACAAGTGGAATCACTTCATGGTGGTCTTTATTGTGTCTGGCGCACCTTTCCCTGACCTTCCTACCTGCTCTTTTTCCTCGGTAGTGCCACTTCTTCTAATTTCTGCCAATTCCAAGACGATTTATCGCTAATCGGATTTCCAGAGGCAAGATCACATTGGGATTATTGTGAAAGAATAAATCTACCGTTCAAATAAAAAAAACCCGTGAATAAATGCTACTAACCTTAGTGTAAAAAAAGTTTATCAGGTAAATAAATTTTTAAAAATAAACTTACACCGTCTGGAAAAAGACGGTCTAAAGCAACCATTTTGGAAAAATAAAAAATTCAAAAAAATTAAATAATAATTAATTAACTTTAACTAATAATAAAATGCAGAATAAAACATTTAATTTTAAAGATATTTAGGCTTAAACAACTGTTTTAACGAACTAAATTTAAAAAGCCGCCTTGAAAGATGGCGCCTAAAGAAAATGGTAACTATATTAACACATCGAAAAAGAGGTTAGATTTAAAAATTTTAAATTTATATAACAAAGGCACTGAACCATCTGATGATTGACACACAGAGAAGATACGGCAGTTCCGACAGGTGTGTGAGTTCGTGGACGTGATCGACCTCCGCTTCATGGTCTACTTCAACTTCTTCGGCTGCGTCCTCACACCCCTTGTCATCATGACCTGCCTCTACTTCTACATTTTTAGAGTGGTTGTCAAACAGCTCCGGATCATCTCAGCCAGCCAGTTGCCGTCCAGTAACATATCTTCTACTGCCACCGTGACAGCAGCTGCAGCAAAATTTGCTGCTCACAGCCACAAAGGTTTCTATGGTGAATTTAATCGAAAAAGTTTGAGATCGTTTTGTGATTGGTTCAAAAAACGAATAGCGTTTTTTCATATTATTGATATGAAAACTGATTGACCATCAAACAATGCAACAGAAAAAGTAGTGGCACAAGAAAGCGAAAGCGTGAGCTCTGAGGAGGTGAAGGACGTAAGACCAAAGTTGATGAGCAAACCTATTCTGACTCAAAGCACCACAAAAGAAGGCTCAAATGAAATGAACGAGGCTGAAGGAAACGAGAAAGAAAACTCAAAAGAAAAGCAGAAGGTTTCTTTTGCAACGTCAGTCGACTTTGGTGACGGAGACAAGGATGCCAAAGTGATAGAGAACATCCGCTTTGAAGATGCCAACCCACAAGAAAGTGATGCAAAAGGTGGGTTAAGTAACGAGGTTGAGGAAAACAATAAAATCACAAAAAAAACCAAGAAAGTCAATTTGTTCCAAGTGCATGGTCAAAAAATGAAAAAGAAGAAAGTGAAGATGACCAAAACTATTTCCAAGACAAGCAACACGATGCGGAAGGCAGGCGCCAGTTTAGGCAAGGACATAAAAGCTGCCAAGTGGTTCGCTGTAGTGCTCTTTTGCTTCTGTGTGTGTTGGTTGCCTCTGCACGCAAACAACTGCTTCACCATCTTCACTGAACTCGGCTGCTTCGAATGCCTTCCCTTCTTCATCCTCCTTAGCCACCTCAACTCAGCTTTTAACCCGGTTCTTTACGCGTTAGGGAACTCCAAGTTTGCAGCTGCTTTCAAAAGAATCCTCGGCATCAAAACCAAAAATCAGATTCTCGATGCAGATCAGTCGACTGCGTATTAATGACGAATTACCTTTCAATGACAAAGCGGCGAATAATAAGGTTTGTAAGGCTCAAATAAAAATGAAAAAAATGGTTAAACTTGAAATTTTAACACGTCACTGAAGAAATTAAGAAAGAATTAATCACTTCCCAATGATTATTTGAATATCAAAGGCAGCTGAATGGTTGATTTAGTGGAACAATTAGAAAAACCTCTAAGTCGAACAAGGAAAATCCAATTGAAACAAAACAACATCACGTCATAGTGCTTATGCACGAGTCATTCCAGCACATCAACACTCCAAGGGCGCTGAGGTGTGCATCATAAAGGTAGTTTGATATGGAGCATGTTGCAGTAAATTAGGTAGGCAACTGTTTTGTGACGGTGTTTTTGTAGCCAAAGTCAATATCACTAGCCTGATTAGACAGCCGCATTTTGGACTGACAGGCAAAACAAATTGAGACTGTTCTTTTTTACCTGCACTTCGATTGAGTCACAAAAAACCGCTGCACTACATTTACTGTCGTATTCGTCACTTGAATTTGTTTTCTTAACATTGGGAAAATGTAAAACAAAAATCGTTTTAAAATGAAAAATAACCACAATTTTTCAAAATACCTCAGACTCATAACGAAAAAGCTTATTGCATGTGAGTTTTTAAACCTTCACTTGCTGTAACGAAACGGTGTTTCATCACCTCATTTATAGATATATCGCAAACGTCCTTATTCCCCATTAAGTTGTTTGTAGTGCTGTTCGCTAATTTTTTTAGTGTTAAAAACAATTCAAAAGTCGTGACTGCATTTCATTTACATACAGAAATCTTTAAATAAACACAAACTCCCGCAAGAAACAAGGATTTGGTAGAAAACTTATTGTTACTTTCACTAGCTTTATTCATGAACATTCTACATTTAACACGCCTGAAGCATCATTAAGACGACGACTTCGAAAGACAACAACAAATTCCTTAAAAGTTTAACTTTTCCAGATTTTTTTATTTTCGGCGATGAAGTCCCTAAAAGAAATGAACAAAGACTCAAACATCCACGTTAAAATAATCCTTGAAGACCCTGTTGTTGACCATCTTCAGCAGCATTCCCAGTTGTCTTCCCGGCCCCACCTCGCACACCATGGGCAGGTGGTGGCTGGGAGGCCTGGTGAAGAGGCAGTGCATGGTCTGCTCCCACTTCACTGGACTGGTTATCTGCTTCGCCATCAGCCTCTTTACGTGCTCACCGTTCACGAACCGATTGCCTGTCACGTTGGAATGCACTGGGACTATGGGGTCGTTGAATGTTATAGCGCCGAGTTTTTCTGAAAACGCCTGGGCAGCCTTTTGCATCAGAGGCGTGTGGAAAGCTCCACTGACTGGCAGGTACTTGGCTCTGTGGATGCGAAACTCCTTGCTGTTGCGGACTAAAAAGTCCAAGGCCTTGAAAGTGAATTATGCATATTGAAAAAATGTCCTTTGAGAGTTAAATGAAGCAATAAAAATATTTAAATTTATTCTAAAAGTACATTAACTCAACTAAAGTAGCCACCTCAACATTGCCTGCAACCACTTTGCAGCTGGGATGGAGGTAATTGGAGATGTTGCACACAGGCCTCTCCAAGGACAACTCTTCCCGACAGTACTTCCGAGCTGCTGCACACGCGAACTGTGAAGAGTCATGGAATTTTCAAATCAAAAACATTTGTTATAAAAAAAAACTATACTATTTTTCAAACAACTTTGTTTCTCAACTTATAAATATACCAAAACATTATTGGACAATTTTTTTAAAATGAGAAAAAATTACCTGAAAAGAAATGTTCAAGTGCTAGAAAGTCATAGAACCTTGAGCTTGGTGTCAGCACTGGTGAAGACGGTGAGCATGCCTCCCTTGGTGTCTTCTGAGGCCCTCTGCATTGCCTCTGATCGGGCCTTCACCACGTGGATGGCTGGAGGATGGTAAAGAAAGTTCGTTGTGTACAAAGGTTTTGAAGTGTTAATTTTGAGAAATATTTTTCTCTTTTAAGTAAGTGTTGACTCGCGAAAAATGAAAATTTAGAATCTGTAAACTCCCAACTTCAGCACCAACCATCTTCAAAGGAAAGCACTCCTGCAAACACCAATGCACTGATCTCACCCACACTGTAGCCTGCAACCGAGATGCATTTCTCTATCACCTGTAGAGGAACGAAAACCTAGAAAAATCTTTGGATTCAATTTGTTTCAAATTTTTTGGATTAATTATGACAAAGTAAAAAGCTCAAAATATAGCCACACCCAAGGTTTTTCATGTTTGAGTTTCTCAATGGCAGCTAATGATGAAACGACCACAGCAGGTTGGCAGTAGGATGTCTTGTCAAGGAGGGTCTTAGGTCCTTGGAGGCATATATTGAGAAGGTTGAAACCTGAATGATGGAAAGATTAAAACAATAATTCCAATGAGACTGAAAAATGTAAATAATTTTATTATTAGAAGTCAATGTGCCAAGACTAACAGAAATATTTAAAATACTATGAAGAAAACAATAAAATAATGTTAACCCACCTAAAATTTTGCTGGCTGTGTCAAAGAGTTCTTCAACTTTGGGATATTGTAATAGTTTGGATGCCATGCCAACAAACTGACTACCCTGCCCTGGAAACATTAAAATGCTAGTGTTTCGTGGGTCTATCTGCAGAGATCAGAGTTTACAATATAACAAAATTGATGATTATTGAATTAATAATTAATTACCTATTCTTGAATATGAAATTCCAATCTAGTAATTTCATACAATTACAAAAATTAACGCTATATAAAAGATAAAAAAAAGAGCGCCCATAATAATTTGCAGAAATAATTCTACCACCCAAAATACTACTTATCTATCATCTAAAATCAACAAAGCTCAAACTAAACACTCTATACTAAGAGAATTAAAATAGATTTAATACAAGTATACAGGTTAATAAACAATATAGTTGGTCAAAAATGTGGTCCTAATCTTACCTTTAATACTGCAAGAAAAACAAAAAATAACAATTTGAAATTATACAGAAAATTTATTTTTTCCTCTATATACGCAATTTTTTTTCAAATAGTTATTACTCTTTGGAATAAACTATCTAATCACATACTTTCAGTCTCTTGTTTAAGTGCTTTCAAACACATCATTAACCTCTACCTTTCAGAATCCTCTCATACATTGAACGTTGTTAAAAATGATTTTCACTAACTAAAACCTTTTCAGACATTAAATTCTCATTATATATTTAAATTAATTTTTGTCGTTGATTCACCTTTTTGAAATTTATTATTATTACTAATATCTGTTTTTATTGTTGCTCATATATAGTTTGAACACAAAAACGTTGTTGTTGTTCTTGGAACTTTCCCTCAATAAATAATAATAACCATTTCTCAATTGAAAAAAAAAATTCAATTTGAGTATTGAATTTGAAATTTTAGACATCTCAAAGCCAATTTATGAAATGAAATTTGAAACTGTATTTTTTACTGAAAACACAACAAACTTTGGGTCTAAAAGCTTTTGATGCCTGATCTCTCATCTTGTTTAATTTCTCCCTCTCTATCAGCTGGTCTCTATATACCAGAGTATCTGACGGAAATTCCAGCCATTGATCAAGATCCGAATGTGGATGGGTTTGATCAGAATTTTTAAACTTTTCTTCTAATTCCTTTTCAAGTTGTTTGTCTTTATGATGAATATCTGTTGTAGTTCCCGTCTCGTTCGAGTAAATTTTATTTATTTTAGTGAATCTAGAGCCCCTGTAAAACCTTGAAATAAATTTCTGAAAAATCATTTGATTTGTACACAACTGTGGAAATTTTCTCAGTTCCATATTTAACAACAAAACACTCAAACATCCCCTGTAGAGGCCAATAAGTGTGACCATGAAATTAACTTTTAAAATTCCTATTTTCTGCAAATATTATTTAAATTTTATTTATGAATAACTCAAAATAAGTATAAATAAAATAAACAGCTCAAAAAAATGATAGAAAAAATAATCATTAAAAATTTAAAAAAAATTACTAAGTTCAATTTTTGAAGTACTTTTACTTTGTTTTTTGTTCATAGTATTTATTGAAGCAAATTCAGACAAACGCTGAAAATGGCACAAAGCATGGCGAACAATCAAAATTTTTAAAAAAATCAACAATAACTGAATGTCATAAGAACTAATCTATTCTAATGAAATGAAAGAAAAAAAAATTAAAATCAACTATAACTGAATGTCATAAAACCTGCCAATTGTCTGTTGCAAGAGATCAATAACTGACTAGAGAATCAAATTTAATCAAAAACAGAATTTTTTATTAAATTAAATTAATGATTATTAAAATTTGAGAATTGAATCATATCTTAAAACCACATAACATAACTTGGCAGAGGTATTTCAAGTTATTTCGTCTTTTCCTTTATTTTTCTTCTCAGCCATTTCTCATATTCACAAGGAAGTTTGGATACCACAATTCCTTGAGACGTTTTCAACACTCGCTCACTTTCTTTTTTTTAAGTTGGCAAACGGTATTCTTGTAGCCGATTGGTTGACGATTTTACAGCAATGGCTTTTTCTTCCTCAGCAATTTCTCAAATTCACAAGTCCGTCAGGATACCACAAATTTTTAAAATTCTTTTCAACACTTGTTTACTTTCTACTTGAGTAATTTTTCAAACAGTATTTATGTAGACGTTGGTTGACTAGTTAACTGCAATGTCTATATTTTTTTATAGTCTTTACTATATCAAATCCAGACATACGCTGGAAATGTTACAAAAACACAGCGAACAATCGAACTAAAAAATAAATAACTAAAATATACGTGAACAGAATTAAATTTGAGAAATAGAAAATCACCAAAAACTATAACTCTTAGATGAATTAACTTATTCATAACTAATATTTGAAACTTTAACTTCCAAATAGTTAATATAAAAAGTTTAAATAAAGTAAGTTAAAGTAACGGCCATACACGCTTTCAGAAACCGAAAACTCCAACTGTTGAAAAAAAAAAAAAAAGTTTTTCAACTTTTCCAAAACATTTTATAAAAATATTTCAAACTTTGAGCTCTTTTACTTTTTTTTCACGGCGAACAATCGAACTAAAAAAGAAAAAATAAATTATACGAGAACAGAATGTTATCAGTTATCAAAGTCAGCATTCAACTTGATGAAATATTAATTTGAAACAATAAATCATTTTTTTAAATTTTAGAGTGATTAAAATAGTGAAATTTAAGGAATGAACATATACATAGAATTGATTGTTTTATAACTAAAATTTGAAAGTTGAAACTTTAAATAGTTAATACAAGTAGTTTAAATAAAGTTTCCGGTTTCGTGAGAACGTGTAATCTAATCTAATCAAGTAATTTGTATAGTGCTCTTCTAAACTGTTCAAAAACGCTCTGCAACAAACTGTTTAAACAAAAAAGTTCTAAGGGCTTAACGGATTGAAAGTAGAGAAGTAATAGAGGCAAGATTGGGGGGAAGAGAGCTCCATAGAAGGGACCCACAGTGGGAAAGTGCAGATTTAGCATAAGTACTATTGGAACGTATCTTGAAAAGTGAAAATAAGTAGATCTCAGTCCCTTACGAGGAAGCAACTTATAAAAGTCAGCTAGGTAGTTAGGTAAGTGATTATTTTTTATTTAAACATGAGAGTGCAGCTTTTGAAAACTGATCTTTTTTTTGAGGCAAACAGTGTAAAGAGATAAGAGTAGGAGTTAGACGAGAGAATTTATGAATGCCTGAAACTAAACGGGCAGCGCTATTAAAAGTGTTGGTGAGAGGGTGTAGCGTGGTCTCTGGGAGTCCATAGTATAAAAGGTTACAATAGTCAAAGCGGGACAAAATAAGCAAAGAAACTAGTAGGTTGAAGGTTGGATTGTCTAGGAAAATTTTCAGACTTCTATATTGATACATTACAAATGATTTGCTTTGATTAACTTAGAACGAACAGCAAACGGCTATACACACTTTCACGCAACCGGAGACAGCTTGGAATTTTTTCTTGAAATGAGCAACAGTGGGCTGAAATCGTCAACCGGGTTTTTTGTGAGTATGGAATGTGGCTGCATCAGGTTCATCTCGTGAGGATGGAATGTTCTTCAATGTTCACTAGATGTAGTTATAAGCAATTATTATATTCTAAATTTTTTACTGCTCATACTGTAGTTAATTTTGCTTTTATCTGTCGACCTGGACTTCTTAACAGTTTTAGTTGGTTTGACTTTTTTTCGGGTTTTGGTTCTTGCTATTTTTTGTGGAGTTTTCAGCAACACCAATGATTTCCAATAGTTTTTCATGTAATTAAAACTATTGTTAATTCAAAATTGTTGAGTTTTATTGATTTGATTCAAGGATCAATTTCAAATGAAAAAATGGCGGATTCAGTAATCTCTTTAAAATCTTTCCCAAATCTTTGTAATCAGCAAAAACTATGAGTTTTAGATGAATTAATTAATTTATAACTAATATTTGAAACTTTAAATTCCAAATTGTTAATAAAAATAGTTTAAATAAAGAAATTAAAGTAACGGCCATACACGCTTTCGCGAGACTGAAAACTTAAAGCTCGAACCTTTTTATTTAAAATTTCAGGGGTATCTGTCTATATCTAAAAGAATGTAACAATGGAATTAAAATAGATTTAGAATTATATTCAGTGATTATTCAAGCATAAAACTTATTAAACCCAGTTCACATATACTCATTATATATACAAGTCCTTCTTCATGCTCTGAAAATGATATTCTATTAATATCCCTGATTAACTTTTTTTGGACTGTATAATTATTCTAGGAAATTTTAACTTACCATATATAAAGTGGTCTACATATTCACGTGTTAATAATAATTCATTAAATTTTAAATTCATAAAACAACTAATTCACTAACCGAAAAGATTCAGGCCAGGCCCAAAATCCAATATTTTAGATTTACTGTTAACCAACTATGACGAGTTGATTCATAATATTTGAGTACCTTCCACTTTTTGGGAAAAGTGACTACATTAATGTTTCTTTGGATTTGAAACTATTTTATTCTGCTTTGAAAACCAAATACAGATTTAATTTTTATAAAGGTGACTATCTAAATTTTAATCATTATTTATCTGATATCTTTTTTCAAATTCACCAAAATCACTTCTCTTCACCTTCTCTCAAGCTTATTTCGCCCATCCTTCTTGATTCGCTTTGGCCTAATCTTTTATCTTGTATGAACAACGGTACATACATTCCTAGATCTAAAATAAATTAGTAATCGACCAATTTTTTCTCCAAACATTGTTGATCTAATTAAAAATAAACGCCAAAAATGGAACACCTAGAAACGCAACAAAAAACCAAACTTCTAATCTAATCTAATCTAATCTAATCTAATCTAATCTAATCTAATCTAATCTAATCTAATCTAATCTAATCTAATCTAATCTAATCTAATCTAATCTAATCTAATCTAATCTAATCTAATCTAATCTAATCTAATCTAATCTAATCTAATCTAATCTAATCTAATCTAATCTAATCTAATCTAATCTAATCTAATCTAATCTAATCTAATCTAATCTAATCTAATCTGATCTAATCTAATCTAATCTAATCTAATCTAATCTAATCTAATCTAATCTAATCTAATCTAATCTAATCTAATCTAATCTAATCTAATCTAATCTAATCTAATCTAATCTAATCTAATCTAATCTAATCTAATCTAATCTAATCTAATCTAATCTAATCTAATCTAATCTAATCTAATCTAATCTAATCTAATCTAATCTAATCTAATCTAATCTAATCTAATCTAATCTAATCTAATCTAATCTAATCTAATCTAATCTAATCTAATCTAATCTAATCTAATCTAATCTAATCTAATCTAATCTAATCTAATCTAATCTAATCTAATCTAATCTAATCTAATCTAATCTAATCTAATCTAATCTAATCTAATCTAATCTAATCTGATCTAATCTAATCTAATCTAATCTAATCTAATCTAATCTAATCTAATCTAATCTAATCTAATCTAATCTAATCTAATCTAATCTAATCTAATCTAATCTAATCTAATCTAATCTAATCTAATCTAATCTAATCTAATCTAATCTAATCTAATCTAATCTAATCTAATCTAATCTAATCTAATCTAATCTAATCTAATCTAATCTAATCTAATCTAATCTAATCTAATCTAATCTAATCTAATCTAATCTAATCTAATCTAATCTAATCTAATCTAATCTAATCTAATCTAATCTAATCTAATCTAATCTAATCTAATCTAATCTAATCTAATCTAATCTAATCTAATCTAATCTAATCTAATCTAATCTAATCTAATCTAATCTAATCTAATCTAATCTAATCTAATCTAATCTAATCTAATCTAATCTAATCTAATCCAATCTAATCTAATCTAATCTAATCTAATCTAATCTAATCTAATCTAATCTAATCTAATCTAATCTAATCTAATCTAATCTAATCTAATCTAATCTAATCTAATCTAATCTAATCTAATCTAATCTAATCTAATCTAATCTAATCTAATCTAATCTAATCTAATCTAATCTAATCTAATCTAATCTAATCCAATCTAATCTAATCTAATCTAATCTAATCTAATCTAATCTAATCTAATCTAATCTAATCTAATCTAATCTAATCTAATCTAATCTAATCTAATCTAATCTAATCTAATCTAATCTAATCTAATCTAATCTAATCTAATCATTTATATAGAGCTGATTCCACAAAAGCGCTCTGACAGGAACAATTTGAACAACAAAGTTTTGAAGGTTTTACGAAATGAAAAAAGAGAAGTAATAGAGGTGAGATTGGGAGGAAGAGAGTTCCATAGAAGGGACCCACAGTAAGAAAGTTCAGATTTAGCATAAGTACTAGTGAAAGGTATTCTGAAAAATGAGAATAAGTAGATCTCAGTCCCTTGCTGAAAGGCAACTTAAAAAATCAGCTAGTTGAGTGAGTGATTATTTTTTCAAACATGAGAATACAGCCTTTGAAAACTGATGATTTTTTGAGATGCAACCAGTGTAAAGATATAAAGGTCGACGAGAGAATTCATGAGTGCCAGAAACTAAGCGTAAAAACTAATCTTATTAGAAGCTTTGATGAGAGGGTGTAGCGTGGTCTGTGCGAGTCCATAGTATAAAGAGTTACAATAGTCAAAGCGGGACAAAATAAATGAAGAAACTAGTTT
Organism: Branchellion lobata; assembly: GCA_947562095.1. Taxonomy (NCBI): domain Eukaryota; kingdom Metazoa; phylum Annelida; class Clitellata; order Hirudinida; family Piscicolidae; genus Branchellion; species Branchellion lobata. The sequence goes on along the minus strand of OX387247.1, from coordinate 1,920,517 downwards.
GAGGTTTGGATTGTCTAGAAAAGGTTTTAGTTGCTTGATACGGCAAAGATAAAAAAATATGATTCAGCTACAGAGTTTGTTTTCCGGTTGCGAAAAAGCGTGCGTAAGCCGTTGCTCTAATTTACTTTATTTGAACTTTTTTAATCAACTATTTGAAATTTAAAGTTTCAACTTTTAGGTATAGAGAAGTTACTTTTTTTTAATAGTCTTTATTAGATCAAGTCCAGACATACGCTGGAAATGTTACAAAAACACGGCGAACAATCGAAGTAAAAAAGGAAACATTGAAATATACGAGAACAGAATGTTATCAGTCATAAAAGCCGGGATTGGACCTATGAAATCGCGAGAGAAGTTGAAAAAAAAATTAAACATATTATTTTTTGTTTGAAATACAGACATTACATTAATAGGGTTTCAAAACGTAAGATCCCTGACTAATAAAATGGAAGACGTGGTAGAATTTAATCAAAACCATAAAAAAGATGTGATGTTTATGGCAGAAACATGGCATGACCCGGAGTCAACCAGCATGAGGAAGCTGCGGAGCCGGTGTCTTGTGGTTTTCGAGAAAGCAAGGCCAAGACTTCCCGAGTCGGTGGACACCCTGCTCACCAACCATGGAGAAGTGGCAGTGGCTTTCAACTCCATGTTTTGGGGAATGCTGTTAAAGTTAACTTCCACTGCCAGTTTTGAACATCTGTGTGTGAGAATAAGCTCAAGCTCCAAGTCAGTCATCGGATTGGTTGTTTATCGCACAGGTGCTGCTTCTTCATTGTTTTACAAAAAATTTGAAAACTTCTTGGGTGTTCTGGCCGTAAGAGGTTTCGATTTACAAGGAAGAGGTTTTGATTCTGGGTGATTTCATTTTTCACTTGGAGCAGTCTGATAACACAGATGCACAAACATTTTAAAACATTTTGAGGTTTTGCTTCGTCCGCAAACCAACCCACCCATAACCAAGGAGGATGGCTTGATGTGATAGCATCCAGAAAGAGTGTCAACATCGACTATATTGATAGTGGCATTTCTGATCACAAACTGCTTTTGTGCAGTTGTGAGATGCTCAAGCCACCTCCCATCTATCGACAGCTCCAAAGTAGACGTTGGAATTTTTTGGACACTGAAAAGTTTATTTCAGAACTAAAGCTGTCTCCGCTTTCAGCTGCCACAAGTCTTGATGTGAATTCCACCTCTAATATCTATAATTCCATTCTGTCAAGGATCCTTGACAGGATGATTTTCTTTATGACAGTTAGAGTACATGAGTGACCTTTTTATCTATGGTTTGCTCGGGAGTGTCGTACTTCAAAATGTCTAAGAAGGAGTCTAGAAAGGATCTACATGAGGACCACGAGTGAGAATAATTTTTCTGCATGGCTGGGTCAGAAAAAACTCTACGAAAGACTGTGTGAACACAAACGTAGAGATTACTGGATTAATAAACTTAGTGATCCAAAAAAAATGGCTAACATTTGGAGCCACATTAGAAGTGTTTTTGGTCTAGGAAAGAGATCTTCAGTTGACAAAATTCAGCCTGTTGAATTCCACTCATTCCCTTTAAATGAAGTTGAGTCAGCGAAAAACTCAATCCGAGCCAGAGAAGGACCCTTTTAGCTAGCTCATGCACAAGAAGGTGGTCTCAGTAGGCTCTAGGATGTGGATGAGAATGAGCTACTCAGGGCTATTCAGAGGTTTCCCAACAAACAGTGTGCGTCTGATTCATTACCCAGTTGGCTTTTGAAAAAAATTTCAAAAATGATTTCACTTCTTGTAAAAAGTGTGGTCAATCAGTCTTTTCCTGAAAGAATTGTCCCAAAATTTTGGAAATCGGCTCAGATTACACCACTGTTGAAAAAGCCTAGTCTTGATCACAACGTTGCTTCATTCTACAGACCCACCTCTAATCTGCTTTTTTTGTCCAAGCTTTCAGAAAGGCTTGTTCTCAACAGAGTCATGAGCTATTTAAATAATTTAAACCTTCTCCCACTCACCAATCAACTTACCGTCGTCATCATTCCACTGAAACGACTGTCACAAAAGTGTATTCAGACATTCTTGGTGCAGCCGATGATGGTAGGCTCTCCCTTCTCATACGGTAGATTTTTCAGCTGCCTTTGACTTAGTTGATCACAGTTTATTTGTTAAAACGGCTGAAAAGCACATAAGGTTTCTATGGTATCACACTGGAATGGTTCAAAAACTACTTGAGTGACCGATCCTTCGATGTACGCTGCAGTGGGACAAAATCCAATTTTGTCGACTCTTCAGTGCGTGTCCCACAAAGACCTGTTCCTGGACCATTATTGTTTTTTCTATGCACTGGGGACTTTGAAAGAATAGTTAGAAAATAAAAGCTGGGATTTCATAAATATGCTGATGACACCCAAATATATGGCCACTGCAATAACGAAGGCACAGAAGAATTGCAGATGAGAATGTCTGAGTGTGTAGATGAACTAGCAGCTTGGATGGGAGCCAATTGCCTCAAGCTCAACAGTGAAAAGGCTAAAGTGATCTGGTTCTCTTTTCATCGAAATCTGAAAAATATTCCAAGCTATTTTCTCCGTGTATTAGAAAGCAACATCCTTCATCAAACACTATAAGGAACTTGGAAATCACTATGCATCTCACGATGTCAACACAGATATCAAAAACAATACAGATGTGTTTTAACTCTGCGTCAATAAAGATCCATCAAGGGATGTTTGACAATGGACTCCTCGAAGAAACTTGCATCAACCTTAGTTTTAAGTCGTATTGACTATGGCAACATGGCTTTAGTCAGCCTACCTGAGGTAGGAACGCAGAGTATTCAATCCATAATCAATACATCAGCTAGGCTCATTACAGGAGTAAGAAAATATGATCACATTACCCCTGTACTCAAGGAGCTTCACTGGCTGAAAATTGATGAAAGAATTGATTTTAAAATTGCTCTGCAGATGTACAAGTGTTTGCCCAATGAGGGTCCTGCATATCTGATATGTGACCTAGTTCCATTTGCTAGTCTGCTGGAAAAACAAAGACTGAGGTCGGCTTCATCAAAAAATGTTCCAACAAGAACAAGTTCAACTCATTAAGATTAAGAAGGTTCAGCATCAGCAGAACTAAGTTGTGGAACAACCTGCCTAACGGCTTAAAATCTTCAAGATCAACAAAAACTTTTTGTCAACCTTTTCAATAAATTTTTTCTCTCATCATGATAATAAAGGTGTACTTATTTGAATTTTTTTTCGTTTTTCATATTATAATTATAAAAATAAGACGTTTTGCGTGGCCTCGAAACTCTACGGTGTTAGTGCTCTATAATAATATTCGTAATTGTATTGTAATGTACTGTATTACAGTGGAATTGTCAACCAACGCATACATAAATACCTTCTGCCAACTTTATCTACAAGAAAGTGAACAAGTGTTGAAAGGCGTTGCAAAAAATTGTGGTATTTAGACAGACTTACTTGTGAATATGAGAAATGGCTGGGAAGGAAAAATGCATCACAGTAAAATTGTCAACTATTCGGCTACAAGAATACCGTTTGCCAACTTAAAAAAAAACAAGAAAGTGAAGCGAGTGTTGACAGAATTTCAAGGAATTGTGGTATCCAGACAGACTTCCCCGCGAATATGAGAAATAGCTCAAGAGAAAAATAGAAAAAAAGAATTAACTTGAAATAGCTTTCCAATAGTTATATTATGGGATTTTAGGATATGATTTAATTTTCAACTTTCAACGAATCATTTATTTGATTCAATATAAAAGTTTTCTCTTAAATTTCTTAGAATCTTTGTAACATTCCAGTTTTAGTTGATTTTATGAGTCATTCTTCCATATTCCTTCAATAGAAACTGTGACAATTCTTATTCTTTTGATATTCATAAATTTGATTCTATGGTCAATTTTTGATTTTTTGCAACAAGACTTGACAGCTCTTATAAACTTTAGTTTTTGTTGATTTTAATTTATTTCTTTCATTTTGATTGTTCACCATGTTTTATGCCATTTCCAGCCATTTGTTTCAATAAAGAAAAAAAAGGATTTAGTAAAATATATAAGACCAAATTTTGAAGGATTGAGCTTGAAGAATTGCTACAAGAGATTATTTCACCAATGCAAAAAAAAATTTCAGAAAAAGTAAAAGATAATTCATATTTAGAAAATGAAGTAAATATGTAAGAGTCATCAGCATAAGGTTGACTCTGAAGAGAAAATGATGAAATAATTCTTGGGAGTTCAAGAATTATGAAGAATAAAAAGAAAAGGACCAAAAACAGAACCCTAAAGAACACCAACTGGGAAAGAGGAAGAAATTAAATAAATGTTGTTTATAGAAACTACAAAACTTCTGTTGGAGAGGCAAGAGGAAATACATTTAAGACAAGAGCCAGAAAAGAAGTTTCAAGTTGCTGAAATAGTAAGGAGTGGTCAAAATTTTCAAAAACATAAGGAAATTTAAGCAAAAGAGAAGGGAGATATCACCCTTGTCACAGGAAAGTAAGGAAACAATATATATTTTCAATAGTGAGGTCTCAATACTGTGGAAAGAACAAAATCCCGACTGAGAAGAAGGGAAAAGCTGAAAATAGACAACCTTTTCAAAATTTTAGAAAAAAAATGATATAGACTTATAGTTTGTTGGTAGAGAAGGATCTAGAGAGAATTTCTTAATTATTGGTGTAATAGGTTTTTCAGGGTATAAAAGAAGCTTGCTGTTATTGAAAAAAATTAATTAGTTCTAAAAATAAAGGATAAAAAAAGAAAAAGCTCTTAAAAAATATAAGTTGTTCAAGAAAACATGCGGAAGAAGACATTGAATTGATTATATAGTTAATTCAGAGAAACTATTGGAGAAAAGCTTTTGAGAGAAGCATTACAAAGTTTTGTAAAAATAGGAAAAGATGAATTATCATTTTTAAAAGAAAAAAATTTGTTAGACAGGCTGTGTTCTTGGAAAGGCTGTGGAAAAAAAGGAGGAGGTGGAGATTTTTAATACAATAAGCTAGAAAAAGAGCCTCATTCAGACTTGGAGGATGAGGCAAATTTTTTGAAGCAATAAAAAAGGAAGAATGCTCAGAGTAGAAAAGACCTCTACAAGATGATAACTCTTTCTGCCGCTTTTCCCATGAGGCTGTAGAACGATCCGTGTTGTAGAGTTGTTCAAGCTTCCAAACAGCCCTTTTTTATAGTCTTTATTGAATCAAATCCAAACAAACGCGGAAAATGGCACAAAACATGTTGAACAATCACTTTTGGCAGAAAAGCATTGGCTATCAAACCAAAGAGCTTTAAAAGAAGAAAGGCGAAAAGAGGAAGTCTTTGTAGGGAGAACAGCATCAAAACTTTCAAAAAAAGAATCATTGAAGGCTGTTAGAAAAAGATTGGGTTCGGAGTGAAAAAGAGGATCAAAGAAAGACTTAGTGAAAGAAATTATGAAAGAATCTTCATTGAGTTTTGACCAAGGCCTTTTATGAGTCTTAAAGTGGGAGATGGAAAAGATGGAATAGTGAATGAGGAATAAATAAGAGAGTGGTCAAAAAAAGTAACAGATTCAGCAGAGATGGATGGATAGTGAAAGAGGATGAGATTATATAATTAAGTGCGTTCCCAGCAGTGTGTGTTGGAAAATAAGCATGTTGTGTGAGATTAGAAAAATCAAAAATATTATCTTGTTTTGAAGAATAGGGATTTAATTCATTATAATAAGGAATATTAAGATCTCCCAAAATAAAAAAAGGGCAAGAATGCACATTAAGAGTCTCAGTTAATACCGAAAACTCTTCAAGGAAAAGTGGGAAGGAGGAAGAAGGAGGCCTATAAATTAGTGCAATAATAAAAATAAAATGAAAATGAAAGTTGAATGATGAAAATAAACATTCGAAATCAGATTATGAAGGGTAATGAATGTTAGAATCAGAAGATGTAGATTTATAAAACAATGAAGTGCCACCATAGAAGGAATGAGAAGATGAAAAGGTTTAACAGTTGTGAACAAATTAGGAGTTTAGTTTCAACCAAAATAAACAAATTCAAATTAGGTGATATGAACAAACTATAAGCTAATATTAAAACTAAACCAAAGCTTTTTCAGTCGTTTTTTAATTCAGCGAGAAAATCACCCAATGCAGTTGAAGCACTAAAAATTTCTCAACCAAAGCATTTTAGTAACAAATGACTTTGATAAAGCTAACCTTTTGGGCTCCTCCTTTTCATCCGCATATTCTCTTCCGACAAACATATCCCATAATTCTCCTCTCTATTCATCCCTTGACGATTACCCACTTACTCCAACTCTTAGATACGTTTTTAATAAACTGAAAAAATAAGAAGAAGCCATTCTTGTGGTCCGGATGGAATTTATTCCGAAGTAGTTTTGAATTAGGATTCACTATCTCTACAATCCCTTCTGACATATTTAACATTTCTCTTCACGCCGGGTACATACCCATGGAATGGAAAAAATAATATATTTCAATACTCAAATTCGGATCTAAATCAATGCCAAATAATTATCGATAAATATCTCTAAATGGAATAAACTCCATGCAGAATACTTGAATCTTTTATCAAAGACTAATAAATTTCCTTTCATTCAAAAACCTCTCTTTTAAATACCGATACGGAATTCTTAAGAGAAATCAATAACTCTCCAATTACTTGAACAAACAGAATTTTTTTATCTCACTCAAAAGAAATAGGCATCCAAACTGATTTGTAATGACTTTTCAAAGGCCTTCGAAAAGGTTTCCTATTTTAAATTAATCTTTGAAATGATGAATTATGGTCTAAGTCCAATGCCATAAAGAGGACTTTATAGTTTCTAAACAATAGACCCTCTAGGGTTTTTATAAACAATACTTTATCAGGAGGTTTCCTTGTATCTAGTGGAGTCTTTCAGGAAAGCGTCTTGAATCCCATCCTTCTTCTTATTTTCATTAAGGAACTGTCTGACATTTTTACCTGTGATGACAATTTCCACTTCTTGTTATTTGCTGATGACGCAGAACTCATTCAGCGCATCAGAAGCATTGATGACCAAGTTTCTCTGCAGTCATCAGTAAATAAACTTCATCAATGGTGTGGTAAATGCGAAGTTGAAATCAACTTAAATAAATGCACCTATATGTGCTTCAGTCCCAAACTACCAGGCTTTCAATACAACATTAACCTTTTTCATATGAAAAGAGTTTATGAACAAAAAGATCTCGTTATCATTCTCTAACTCAACCCTAAGTTCAACCAACATATTGATAACTAAGTAAAAAAGCCAATAAATGTCTAGGACTACTGCAAGGACATTTTCCATCTCATTCCACTTCTCATTATATTCTCTTTGAAGAGCTTAGTTTTACCTATTATTGAATGTGAGAGCTCATTCTGGTCACCTCATACAATTAGAGAAATTAACGTTATGGAAATGATACAAAAAAAAGCCACAAGAATAATGTGCAGAAAGAATTCTATCACGTAAACTACTTATCTTAGCTATCATCCAAGATTAACAAATCTCAAACTAAAAACTTTCTTCACTAGAAGAATTAAAATAGGTTTAATAAATATATACAAATTAAAAAAAACAATACAGATGACCAAAATTATGGACCTGATATTACCCTAAATACAGCAAGTATAACTATATGTAATAATTTAAAATTATACAAAGATCAATTTCCTCTTCTATATAGGCAATTTTTTTCAACTAGAATTATTACTCTTTAGAATAAAATATCTTATCATGTAGTTTCAGCCTCTTGTTTAAATTCTTTCAAACATAATATTGACCACTACCTTGCAAACTCCTCTCACACTTTAAACACTGTTATAAATGATTTTCACTAACTCAAACCTCTTCGGAACGTTTGACATTAAACTCTCATTATATATTTTTAATTTTAATTTTGTGTTGTTGTTGATTAATTTTTGTAACTCTATTATTATGACTTATGTTTATTTTTATTGTTGCTTATACATATTTTTGACACAGAGACGTTGTTCTTGTTCTTGGAATTTTTTTTCTCAAAAAATAAAGCGCCAAGGAACCAAACTAATACTAATATTCCAATTAATTATTTTGTTCAGCATTCATACTCACGAACGGTATTTCTCAGTTTTGGGATTTTTTATATAGTCTTTATGGATACAAATCCAGACAGACGCTGGAAATGATACAGAACATAGTGAAAAATTGACATAATGAAAAAAATTAAAATAAAAAATAACTGAATGTCATAAGAATGTCAATTGTCTGTTACAAGAAAGCAAAAAGTTGACTATAGAGTCAAATTAATTAATTTTAAAGAATTAGAATTGAATCATAGTTTCTACTGAATGACTATTGAAAAACTTTTCATCAAACTAACCAAAACTGGAATGTTACAAGGAATCAAAGAAAATCAAAAGCAAAATAGTATTAAATCATATTAATGGGTCTTAAAAGTTGAAACTGAATCATAACTTAAAATCACATAATATAACTATTGGAGAGTTATTTCAAGTTATTTCTTCTTTTTACTTTCCAGCCATTTCTCATATTCACAAAGAAGTCAGTCTGAATACCACAACTTTTGCAATGCTTTCAACACTCGCTTACCTCTACTGAATAACAGTACTCATATAGCCGTTGGTTAACGATTTAACTGCATGCCTGTATTTTAAACGAGAAAATGGTGGATTCAACCATTGAAAAAAAATATATATATAATTTTCGTGACCAGCAAAAACTTTAACTCTTAGTTACATAATCTTTTTTATAAATAATATTCGAAACATAATACTTCAAATAGTCGAGAAAAATAATTTAAATTAAAGTAATGGACAGCAAACGGCTATATACGCTTTCACGCAACCGAAAAACTTTTGAGTTTTGAATACATCTTAGTTTTAGACCTAACAAACTCATCAAGCGTTGGAAAATTCAGGTCCGCAAGCCCGGTGTAACTTTTTTCACTGAATTTGTTTCAATGTTCGTCGCTTCGTGTACATTTAATGGCATAGATGACAAACGAATGCTGAAATATACGCTCACTAATTGCTGCGCTGAGGATGGATGATATTCATCTCAATGTGTAGAGTGATATGCTAAAAAGTTAAATAAGAAGAAAGAGAGGCCTAACTATATTATATTCATTTTTTCATATTTCTAGTTTAATACAATATTGAATATATTATCAATTTTTTAATTTTCGATTTATAAAATCGAGGTGATCATTCTTGCACAAGGGGAAAATTTTGGATTCAAACTTATAATTTTCTTAAAGTTTTGAACTACTCAGACTTGCCTTTTTTTATTTCATCCGAGTTTTCCCACCATTTATCTCAGTTTTTTTAATTAATTGCTCTTCCGAGATGCAGAACCTCACTTCCATTGTGAGCCTTTGGCGGTTTCATCGTGCTTGTCATTGTTAGTGAAATACTAAGGCGATACAGATTTAAATTCTGAATTTGAAAAAGGTAAATTCACAAAATTAATAAAGTTGGTAATAGCGAAGCATTTCAATATGACAGGTGGAGTAAAGATGGAAAAGATCTCTTCACAAGCAAAATTGAAAATCAACAGCAAGAAGGTAACGACCGAAATCATTATAGTTTTTTTTCATTTGCATGTCAAAGTACTAAGGTGAAATTCTGACAGCTGCCTTAGTGACCAGTCTATCGAACATCTCTCATCCTTTTAATTTTCATTTTGAATTTTTGTGACATTAAATTTTTGGTAGTTTAAATTTTTTTTTCTTTATTCGAATTTTTCCATGCCTTGTTACATTTCTAGCCTATGTCTGGATTTGATTCGAGAAATAGTGGAAAAATTAACAAGTTGAACCGCTTCTCTAGGTGCGTTGTGTTTTGTATAAAGAGAAAAGTGTGGTAGCTTTACATACCGTGGGATTAACGCCTACATTGACGGCGACTTTACAACGCAAAATAAATGCGAATGTTATTATAGTCATTAATCCCAAGAGATCTAGGGCCAAGCTCAAAAATCGTTTGATAACTTTTACTTTTTTTTTCATTTGGTCCAAAAATGTTGTTTACTCGCTGAACGTAGTTTATATTCCATAAGCAAACCCTTTGAACTTATATTTCAATGCATGAAATTTTCAGCAAACTTCAAATACGCATTTAGTTTTTTGTATCATTATGATTTCAGCAATTTCGACTCATTGTTGTTCTTGTTGTCTGTGAATTGTGTTAAACATCAAACGATTTTTAGTAAAGAATTTTCAAACTCATTATTAAATTGAATGGATACTGCACACCTGCTCAACCGTAACTTTTTTTTGAAAAAAATTTACAATAAACTCACTATTTAATTAAAGTTCGCAAAGATTGATTTCACTCCGCAAGTCATCATTAAAAGAAGACACTGCACACACCTTTCTAGTAATTGCTTTTCTTTGTGAAAAAATATTGAATTATGAATGCCGCTTGAAACAATATTTTTGTCGAAGGGACCACAAAAATTGCTTCGAAAGATATCTCAAACTACTTGTCAACCAAACTCATCAATCTCACAAGCACGTTTTAATCGTGATTCCACAGTCATATCCTACATTCTTCACAACTTTTAAGATTTAATAATTAAAAACTTGTTTTTTATATTTTTAAATAGTTGCACATCTATTTATTTTTCTATATAATAAAACTCAATGCTAAACGACGCAAACCACTTCACAAAAACACTCATCAGAAAGCAAAGGGAAATTTTTACGATTGAATGTTTTTGTAACATTATGAATCAGTCAACTTTGAAACTTGAAACTTCAAAGTTTTTTTTAGTTTTTTAATAAATAATTCAAAACACGTGGTCTTCTTTTATAACCTCAAAAAGTTTGGATAAAACGCATCGAAGGTTTTGAGAAACTTTATTAACTTGTGAATATTCTAAACTCTTAAAGTATTTTAAAAATTCGATGAAACTGAAGTTGACATGCTCACAGGCATGCATGAATATTGATGTAACTGTCAGAGCAATAATTGTCATAGAACATAAAAATATCATTTCGAGAGTTTCACTTTAGTGTATTCACATCCTTCAGCCGGAAAAGTACTCAATTTACATCTCAAATATCCATAGTGTTCTTGTCACCGATTGTACCAAAGTAGGAAGGAAACAAAATACTCAAAGATGAATATAGTTAGACCAGAAAAGAGAATCATTTGTCAACTACAAGTCAGAGTAACAAACACTCAATAAACGCTTTCTTTTCTCAATAATTTATTTGATTCGTGAGAGATCCAATTAAACAACAAGCGTCAAGTATAAACCAAGGTAGGACAACATAGTAACGGTGGCTTGGTGATCCATACGTGTGCATGCATCTCTGCGGCCCAGCCAGACAAGGTTTCTGCCACATTAACGAATGTCAATATCGTTATTTCGATAAAAAATAATGATTAATAGCGTTAATAAGCAACGCCGCTGAAATTTATATGTCCAATAAACAAGAGCTTTATTGATAGGGGCGATTGATTAGCAAAGCAAGGATGTCAAATGCCTCTTGCTCCAACAGCACCACATGACGAAAATAACGTTGATTTCAAAACTATATAAAGAATATATTTTCAAGGATTACATGGCGACTGTAACTTCTTACTTCTAAGTGGAAAGTTTCTAAAAAATGACTTTTTAGAAGGTTAATTTGAAATAATTCAATTTCGTCGACATATTTCAGTAGCCAATATAATTAAAAGAACTTGTAATTTGAACAAAAAACTTTGGAATACTTTTTTTGAAGTGCTGTTGTAGGAAGGAGAATATTTCTTTGATCAAATCAATTTCGAAGTTTGGAATTATATAAAGAATGAGTCATAATAATTTCATTAACGAAGATATAAAACGCATTAACTTCCTCAAAACCCTCATTAAAATTTTCACGTAATTGGAGCATTAAGTTTATTGGATTAGATGAGCTTGGATTTTTGAAAAAGAATTTTTCAAATTGAGTAAGACCCGAAATAAGAAATCTTCCGATTTTTTTGTCACGAATATTTAGCGTGGCAATTGTAATTCTTGAGAGCTGCTGAGAAGAAGGCGATAATGAAGAAAGAAGGAGCAGACGATGATTGCAGATCAGGGATGTACGGTGGGACTAATACATTCGAATAAAGCTAGATTTGGGGTAAATGGTGTTGGAGCTGAAAGGGCCTTAGAATGTCTGCGAGATGCAGATCTTGATGCCGTGTTGTTGTGCGCTTTTGTGGCTCCTATGTCTCTCAAATTGCATTTTAGGAATTTAGAATGGTACTTTTAAGCTTTTAGTGATTGCTAAGATAAAAATCAGCTTGTTGTTTTTTAAAAATAAATTAATGGCTTTGATGGCGTTATTTGACGTTGTTGACGTTGCTAATGAATTGGGGGAAAATGTTGTTGTTTCGGCTTGGGGTGTTGTTTATCGAAGATCGGTAATGAATGTGGCGAAAATTGAAGCAGATATATTTTCTGGCAAAACAAATTTTGCGTTACTTATTGTTGGAAAGGGATTGTAAATTTGACGAACGGAATTCTCTCTGATTTATTCCAAGTTGTTGCCTTCGTAGCAGTCGTCGATGAAATTGGTTTTTGTCGCGAAGATTGTTCAAGTGCGCCTGTGCGACTTCTGTCGTGTGATCTCGCTCGTCTTTCATCATACCCTTCCATTTCTTGTTTTCCAAGTCGTCAGATTTTTGCGCATTTTTTTCAATTTCACGTGCCATGAATAATTTTCCAACCCTTCGCCTTTTTCGTTTCCAGCTTAGTTTGCAATCTGCTCGAGCTAATAAAGAAAATTTATCTCTTATGTTTGTTGGCCAAGAAATAACACCTGCATCAAAGTCTGAAGGACCACGACAATCATACTCAATATAATATGCTACAAAATCATTACTGGAAACAAAGAACATAAAAGTATCAGCTTCTGGTGGCACGGCGGACTGGTGGAAGATAATTTTGTTTATTTGGACCATCCTAAGCCCTCTTCCCTCTTCTCCCACGATCCTCCCGTTGTGACCTCTTTCGTATTTTTTTTCTCCGCCGAAACAACTGGCATTATCAATGACGTTTGCGATTTTGAATGTACAAAAAGGCTCTTCCGTGATTCTGTCACAAGCACCAGAGCACTCTCGCGTGCGCATATAAAAGCTTTGAAATGTACCAAAGCCTTTATCACCACAGTTGTAACTGTAGTATGTAATAAAGCCAAAACTACAACCACCTTTACAACCACTAGAACAACCACGATTACAACTATTATTACGATCATTTTCATAACCACCACTGCAACCACCGGTACAACCATTATCACAACACCCACTAACACCACCACCACTGTTATATGTAGCACCAGCAACGAGAAGAGCAATAACATCGGAGCAAAATTTTTGGTGGCGTTCACACAATGCGTATAATTCAGGTTCGCACGTTCGCCTGATCTCTAATGGAAGTTTGTTCATTTTTATTTCTTTTTTTTCCTTATTCTTCATTTCAATGCCACCGCAACTATTATTGTTGAGATTATTTTTATTAGAAGTCTTATTTTCGATAATGTAATTATTTTTACTGTGGTCGTTCACATCGCTGTTGGTGTTTTTGTTGAGAAGATTGTTGTTGTTGTTAAAAAGATTTTTATTGTTGTTGTTGAGATGTTGGTTAGTGTTGTTGTTGAGATGTTGGTTAGTGTTGTTGTTGAGATGTTGGTTAGAGTTGTTGTTGAGATGTTGGTTTGAGTTGTTGTTGAGATGTTGGTTAGTGTTGTGGTTGAATTGTTGGTAAGTGTTGTTGTTGAGGTGTTGGTTAGAGTTGTTCTTGAGATGTTGGTTTGAGTTATTGTTGAAATGTTGGTTAGTGTTGTGGTTGAAATGTTGGTTAGTGTTGTTGTTGAGATGTTGGTTAGAGTTGTTGTTGAGATGTTGGTTAGAGTTGTTGTTGAGATGTTGGTTAGGGTTGTTGTTGAGATGTTGGTTAATGTTGCAATAAAGATGGTTTATAATGTTGTTTTTCATGTTATTGTTTTTGTTTTTGATATTTTTGTTGTTGTTGTTATTAGTTTTGTCGTTATTTTTCTTTTTTATATTTGTCCTGCTACTGCAATGGTATTTTTTGTAATTGAAAATCTTTTTGTCACGGCTGTCAATGTTGTTGTTTTTATTGTTGTAGTAGTTGCTGCTGTTGGGGGTGCTGTAGTGGACGGTGACGACTTGTGTTTTGTTGTTTGCCTTGTTGACTCCGTCAAAAACAATTTCGTCATTTCCGTTTTTTGGTGTTTTAGGGAATGTGATGTGGTGGTTAGTCACACTTTCGTGAAGACGGACCCATAACACACTGTCGTTTTGCTGATAAGTCTCAATGCCTTCACCACCAACATCCTCAAACTGATGCTTGGTGCACCTGCCGTTGAAAAAGCGACTGTGAGAGGCTGTGGCGTAGGAAGCATATCTTTTATCGCCGCTGCTACTTGCTCCATGATTGGACTTGCCATTAGATAAATCATTATTACGAGTAATGTAATGGGCAAGTCGAAGCAAGAATGGCTGCAGAAGGAAAACCAAAAGAGCGAATAGGAAAAACAGAATGGTACGACGCAAATGTAATAAGTACAGCGAGGGATGGAAAAAAGATAGAGAAGAGGGGATGAGTGATAAATCCAATGACGATGATAGTGTTGTTGATGTTGCTGATGCTGAAGATGACGATGATAATGAAGCGGATGATGACGATGATAATGAAGTTGATGATGAAGATGATGATGATGATGATGATGATGATAATGATGATGATGATGATGATGATGATGATGATGATGATGATGATGATGATGATGATGATGATGATGATGATGATGATGATGATGATGATGATGATGATGATGATGATGATGATGCTGATGATGATGATGATGATGATGATGATGATGATGATGATGATGCTGATGATGATGATGATGATGATGATGAAGGTGTTGATATAGATGACGTTGATAATAATGATGAAACTTGTGAGAAGAATGGTGATGCTGAGAATGTAAATGAAAAAAAAAACTGTTTATTTGCGTTAAAAAAAAAAAATAAAGAAGCGACAGAATAGAAAAAAGACGATGACGCTGTAGCTGCAGATGACAAATAAGGTAGTGGCCTGTTGTATTTTTTAATTTGAGACTTTGGTTGTTTCGAGACAAAATTTTTGTTTTTGTTAGAAGTTTTGTCTGTTTTATTAGCTGACTTTTTGTTGTTGTTGTTTCTTGTGGGTTGAGGCCGTTCGTTGTTGTGTAACGTATGTTCATTTTGATTGTTGTAATAGTGTTCATTGCTGATGTTGTGAATATTGTTGTTGAGGTTGAAGTTGTCGAAGATGTGCTTGTTGAAATCCAAGTCACCGTTTGTCTTTTTGGGAAAATTAAGTTGCTTTATGTTGCTTGCGTCATCTGACTGTGACTTAGAATCTGCAAAAAGAGAAATTCATTATAAATAAAACCAAGTAAATGTTGAAAATAAAATAAGAGTAATAACAGAACATTTGGGTGAAAGAAAAATGAAATGAGACTGAAGTGAGAATAAAATTTGTTTGCAGAACAAAATCGTAAACTATGCTTTGAATTTCAGCTTTTTACTTTAAGCTATTGAAAAATGAGGCTTTGAAAATATCGTTTTCAAATAAAATAAGTTATTTCGAAATTATTTGAATATTTTTTGCAAAAAGAACAAAGCATAGCAAAGAGCAAAAAAGACACACTTCAATCTGATAGCATGTTCATTTCTCGGCAACAGAGCCGCCTGGCACCAAACAACTAGAAGCAGACACATAAATACCCACAAAAACCTACATCCAACCCAGCCATTTATTCAAAATTTCCCCCATTCCCTCACTCACTCACCCATCCATTCACTCACCCAGCCACCCAATCACCCACCCATTCACTCACCCAGCCACCCAATCACCCACCCATTCACTCACCCAGCCACCCAATCACCCACCCATTTAGTCACCCAACCACCCAATCACCCACCCATTCACTAACCCAACCACCCAATCACCCACCCATTCACTAACCCAACCACCCAATCACCCACCCATTTAGTCACCCAACCACCCAATCACCCACCCATTCACTCACCCAACCACCCAATCACCCACCCATTCACTCACCCAACCACCCAATCACCCACCCATTTAGTCACCCAACCACCCAATCACCCACCCATTTAGTCACCCAACCACCCAATCACCCACCCATTCACTCACCCAGCCACCCAATCACCCACCCATTCACTAACCCATCCACCCATTCTCCCACATTTTCACCATTCCACATATTAATTCACCCATTCGCTCACCCATTCACTCACCCATTCGCTCATCCATTCACTCACCCAACCAACCATTAATTTCCCATTCACTCATATATTCACTCACTCAACCACCCATTCACCCACTCACCCATTCACTCACTTATTCACTCAACCAACCACCCATTCACTCACCCACATATTGACTCACTTATTCACCCACTCAACCACCTATTTATTCAACCAACCACCCATTCACCCACTCAACCACCTATTTATTCAACTAACCACCCATTCACCCACTCAACCACCTATTTATTCAACTAACCACCCATTCACCCACTCAACCACCTATTTACTCAACTAACCACCCATTCACTCACCCACATATAGACTCACTTATTCACCCACTCAACAACCTATTTATTCAACTAACCACCCATTCACCCACTCAACCACCTATTTACTCAACTAACCACCCATTCACCCACACACATATTCACTTACCCATTCACTCATATAATAGCTTTACAACAGAATATTCTCTTTATTCACCCAGAAACATACACCTGCATTCACACATCTGCTTATCCACCCGTTTTTAAATTTTATCACTAGCTCGATTCACATACTCATTTATCCATCCAATCCCCCATCCACCCAAACAGTCATACAAACACAACCACACTAGCAAACAGTCACGCAAAAAAATGATTGTCTATATAGTTATTCTTATTTCATAATTCAATACAAAAAAAAGAAACAGATGCCGATTCATCAAACCTCTCCTATCCGCAAAAATCTAAACACATTAACATTCAATCTTTTTTCAAGCAAACATCTTAACGTTCAAACCATCTCCCAGGTTCACGTTAACTTCATCATCATTTCTAACCGACAAATATCTTATCGTTTATATAACTATCCAAAAAACCGTTGAGCATGGAATGTCATCAGTTAAAAAATAGTTAAAACTCAGCATGAAAATAAATCGAAAACCATTTCAAACTAATCCACCAACAACCATTCCCCCCAACAACCATTCCCCCCAACAACCATTCCCCCCAACAACCATTCCCCCCAACAACCATTCCCCCCAACAACCATTCCCCCCAACAACCATTCCCCCCAACAACCATTCCCCCCAACAACCATTCCCCCCAACAACCATTCCCCCCAACAACCATTCCCCCCAACAACCATTCCCCCCAACAACCATTCCCCCCAACAACCATTCCCCCCAACAACCATTCCCCCCAACAACCATTCCCCCCAACAACCATTCCCCCCAACAACCATTCCCCCCAACAACCATTCCCCCCAACAACCATTCCCCCCAACAACCATTCCCCCCAACAACCATTCCCCCCAACAACCATTCCCCCCAACAACCATTCCCCCCAACAACCATTCCCCCCAACAACCATTCCCCCCAACAACCATTCCCCCCAACAACCATTCCCCCCAACAACCATTCCCCCCAACAACCATTCCCCCCAACAACCATTCCCCCCAACAACCATTCCCCCCAACAACCATTCCCCCCAACAACCATTCCCCCCAACAACCATTCCCCCCAACAACCATTCCCACCAACAACAATTTGAACAAACCTTCTAAACAACCAACCAACCAACCAACCAACCAACCAACCAACCAACCAATCAAACAACCAACCAACCAACCAACCAACCATCAAACCAACAAGCAACCCATCAAACCAGCCATCCAGCCAACCAGCCATCCAACCAGCCATCCAACCAGCCATCCAACCAGCCATCCAACCAGCTATCCAACCAGCCATCCAACCAGCCATCCAACCAGCCATCTAACCAGCCATCCAACCAGCTATCCAACCAGCCATCCAACCAGCCATCCAACCAGCCATCCAACCAGCCATCCAACCAACCAGCCATCCAACCAGCCATCCAACTAGCCATCCAACCAGCCATCCAACCAGCCATCCAACCAGCCATCCAACCAGCCATCCAACCAGCCATCAAGCCAACCATCCAACCAGCCATCCAACCAGCCATCCAACCAGCCATCCAACCAGCCATCCAACCAGCCATCCAACCAGCCATCCAACCAGCCATCCAACCAGCCATCCAACCAGCCATTCAACCAGCCATCTAACCAGCCATCCAACCAGCCATCCAACCAGCCATCCAACCAGCCATCCAACCAGCCATCCAACCAGCCATCCAACCAGCCATCCAACCAGCCATCCAACCAGCCATCCAACCAGCCATCCAACCAGCCATCCAACCAGCCATCCAACCAGCCATCCAACCAGCCATCCAACCAGCCATCCAACTAGCCATCCAACCAACCATCCAACCAGCCTCCAACCAGCCATCCAACTAGCCATCCAACCAACCATCCAACCAGCCATCTAATCAGCCATCCAACCAACCAGCCATCCAACCAACCAGCCATTCAACCAACCACTTATCCAACCAACCAGCCATTCAACCAACCAGCCATCCAACCAACCAGCCATCTAATCAGCCATCCAACCAACCAGCCATCCATCCAACCAGCCATTCAACCAACCAGCCATCCAACCAACCAGCCATTCAACCAACCAGCCATCCATCCAACCAGCCATTCAACCAACCAGCCATCCAACCAACCACTTATCCAACCAACCAGACATTCAACCAACCAGCCATCCAACCAACCAGCCATCCATCCAACCAGCCATCCAACCAACCAGCCATCCAACCAACCAGCCATCCAAACAACCACCCAACAAGGCACTCATGCTTCTCCACAAGCCACTCACACAAGAGGATCTCGACTGTCTGGGAGCTTTGACCAATGATGTTCTGGGCCACCAACGTGTACTTCTTGAAGGAACCCACGTCAGCCACTGCTTTGCTCAACACCACCTCTGCCATCCCGTCAGGTCTCTCCTGGAGGAACATCATGGAAATTATGGGGAAGTATGTGAATTTGTGGAAAGTTATGGATGGGATTTTTATGAAGAATTATCATATGGAATTATTAGGAAAAATTGTTATTTAGATTAATATGGAAAATTATTTTATGGATTGAAATTATGAAATCAAAGGTTAAAAGTGAAAAACAAATAATATTTTTAATAAATTAAATTGAAAAAAAAAAAAAGTAGTCTTTTTGTATATTTTCATAAGGATCCTCAGATTTGTGGACAAAAGGATGAAAATTGTCAAACCCTCACATGTGCACGGCAGAAGGAGGATGCTTAAGAGATGAATGCAAACTCACAACTAGAACTTATAAGCGGCAAGTGTGGAGTAATGAGTACCTGGAGCTACCGACCCATCTCCCACACCTCCCATCAATAACTCCTTGTCTAATTCCGCCCAAAGATGTCATTTCGTTGATTTTTTTGCATTAAAAAAATTTTTCCAAACATTTTTTTGCTTTCCATTTCATAGAAAACGTATGTTTTTCCGTGATTTTTGAGATAGAAATTTAAAGAAGTGAGAGAAAATTACTGAAAATAAAGTATGCATCGGCAAGATTCAACGTCAAATAAGAGTTCAACCCAAAATACCATGAGGAACTTTCAAAATGTCAGAGATTATTTGTTATCCAAAGCTATTGAGCATGCTTTGACACGTATAATGTTTGAGAACCTTTTAACCGTCTGGATATTACTCTTCACGACCGAGAGCAATTTGCCCTGCGTATAATTATCTTTATTTTCGCAAATTGGATCAAAATTATGCAAAATTCCGTCTCAAAACTTTTTTTAAAAAAAGATTTCAAAGTTTTTTCGAAAACTGTTCAAATTAGAAAAAAAATATTTAAAAGATTGTGTTAAAATTTGCTTTAAATTTTTTTTGAAAACTTGTTATAAAATACGCGGCTCGGATGTAGACACAGACGTTAATATTGAGTGCCTGCTTAATTAAAGGCGCATTAAAAACATTACAGCCAGTGCAGGAACCACGGCATGGTATTTCAAGCAAAAAAATGTATTTTTTATGTTTTGACGCGATTCTGCATCACTTTCAGTGCCACAAAAACTCACGATTAATGAAAGATTGGTCAGAAAATAAGACTCAATGTGAGTAACGGCCCAATTAATTCAATCAACAGCAGTCTCAATAGGACATCTATTACGTTGAAAAATGCAAATGTATGTATGAGTGATTAATAATTAATTTCCTCTGCAACTGAAAGACTTTACTCAGTCTTCGGTTAGCAGGGTAACAAACGCCTGTTTTTGCTACGGACTGTTTCTAAACATACAAGTTGGACGAAAACTGTATGTTACAATTTTTTATATATATTTCATCATTCTCAAATTCAAGTACTGGTTTGGAATATTTCCTTTTATTAAGATTTTCAATGAATTGTTTTCTCGACTTTCTTCGGAATCTTCCTTCTGTTCCCTTTCGCCCACCTCGCCTTGTTAGTCTTGGAATTTTTTTTATCTAAACTTACTAAATTCTTAACGTTAGTCCCGTTTTTTAAAAATAATAATTCTCACAAAAAATCTGTAAGTAAATTAACCTTACGCTTTCTTATCCGACTCTTTCAAATTCTAATAATGAACTAAACTTTTTTTATTGAACACCAGGTCACTTAACAATAAATCTTTACACAATTTGATCTTCTTACTTTTTCCTCTATAGATTTTTAGCCTTAACTGAGACAGGGCATGAAGATGCCCCTTCACCCTTTTACTTTCTGCTTTTCCTTCATCTTATTCTTATATTGAATTGGCTAGGTCTCCTAAAAAACCTTTTTCTTCTTCTCATTCCTCCTATGGAGGCTTTTCTTTGTTCTATAAATCTACCTTTTCTGCTTCTTACATCCACTAACCTTTATACTCTACATTTGAATGTCTATTTTCATCATTTGATGATTCAACTCTTCTATTAACTTCTTTTTTGTTATTGCACTAATTTATAGGCCTCCCTCCTCCCTCACACTTTTCTTTGGAGAGTTTTCAGTTTCAACTGAGACTCTTTATATGCATTCTTCCTTTTTTTTATTTTGGGTGATTTTAATATTCCTCATAATAATAAATTGAATCCATATTCTTTAAAACAAGATAATATTTTTGATCTTTCTAATCTCACACAACATGTTAATTTTCCAACACACACTGCCGGAAACACTTGATTTTATAAGCTACACTTTTTTTGCTGAACCATCCATCTCTGCTGAATCTGTTACCTTTTCTGACCATCCTCTCATTAGTTTTTTATTCACTATTCCAGCTTTTTTAATCTCCCATTTTAAGATCAACAAAAGGCCTTTGTCAAAATATAATAAAGGATTTTTCATTAATTCTTTCTCTCAATCTTCTTTTGATCTTTTTTTTTTCTGACCCCAATCTTTTTCTAACAGCCTTCAATGATTCTTTTTTTGAAAGTCTTGATGCTGTTCTCTCTACAAAGACTTCCTTTTTTCGCCTTTCTTCTTTTAAGGCTCCTTGGTTTGATAGCCAAGGCTTTTTGTCAAAAGGGCTGTTTGGAAGCTTAAACGACTCTACCGGACGGATCGTTTTACAGCCTCATGGAACAAATGGCAAAAGGAGTCATCATCCTATAGAAGTCTTCTTTACTCTAAGCATTTTTTCTTTCTTATTGACTTCATAAAATCTGCCTCATTCTCCAAGTCTAAATGGGGCTCTCTTTCTAGAGTATTGTATTAAAGCTCTCACCTCTCCGTTTTCTCCACAGCTTTTTCAAGACACCATATCTAACAAAACTCTTTGTTTTAGAAATGATAATTCCTCTTCTCCTATTTTACAAAACTTTGTGATGCTTTTCTTAATAACCTTTCGCCAACAACTTTCTCTGAATTAACTACTATAATAAATTCAATGTCTTCCACATGTTTTTTCTACCTTCTACCAACTCATGTTTTTGAAAAAACCTTTTTCTTTTTTTATCCAATAGTTATTAAACTAGTTAATCTTTTTTTAACTACATAATTTTTTTCTTCTGCCCTAAAAAATATATTATTACACCATAGTAAAATAATTATTTTCAAATCCTTTTCTACCCTTTTCAAACTATAGGCCTATATCTAAGTTTTCTTTTGTCTGAAAATTTGGAAAAAGTTTTCTATTTTCAGCTTCTTTTTTTTTGAGGCTCAAAATTTGCTTCTTTTTACTCAGTCTGGATTTTGTCTTCTTCACAGTACTGAGACCTCACTTTTTAAAATATATAATTTTTTTATTTTCCTCTCACAAGGGTAATATTCCCTCCACCTTTGCTTGGATTTTTCCTGTTTTTGGTACTGTTGACTGTTCCTTACTAATTCAGAAACTTGAAATTTTTTTTGAATTTCTGGTTCTTGTCTTAAATGGATTTTTTTACCTTTTCAACAGAAGTTCTGTAGTTTCTATAAACAACTTACATTTTACTCCTTCCTCTTTTCCATTTGGTGTTATTCAGGATTCTGTTCTTGGACCTCTTCTTTTTATTCTTTATAATTCTAAATTCACAAAAATTATTTCATCATTTTCTCTTCAGAGTCAACTTTATGCTGAATACTCTTACATCTTCACTTCTTTTCCTAAATATGAGTTATCTTCCAATTTCTTCGAAATTTCTTCTTATATTGGTAAAAACTTCTCTTGGAGTGATTCTATGTTTCTCAAACTCGATCCTTCAAAACTTGTTCTTATATATTTCAGCGAGTCTTTTCAACTTATTGAATCTCTTCCCTCAATTAATATTTCATCTAACCTTTCACTCGCTTTTTTTCCACCATCCGTAATGCAGGCTTCACCTTTGACTTCTCACTTTCTCTCATACCACAAATAAAATTTGTAGCTGAAGCATTTTTTTTTCATCTTTGTTGTATCAAGCAAATGTAACTTTTTCTAGACAATCCAACCTTCAAACTACTAGTTTCTTGGCGTATTTTGTACCGCTTTGATTATTGTAACTTTTTATACTATGGATTCCCAGAGACCACGCTACACCTTCTCACCAAAGCTTTTAATAGCATTGCCCGTTTAGTTTCTGGCATTCATAAATTCTCTCGTCCAACTCTTACCCTTAGCTCTGTACACTGGTTGCTTTTTAAAAAAAGATCAGATTTCAAAATATGCATTTTCATGTTTAAAATAAAAAATAATCACTCATCTACCTACTTATCTGACCTTTTAAGTTGCCTTTTCGTAAGGGGCTGAGATCTTCTACTTATTCTTATTTTTTAGGATACCTTCCAATAGTACTTATGCTAAATCTGCACTTTCCTAGGGTGGGCCCCTTCTATGGAGCACTCTTCCACCCAGTTTCCCTTCTATCACTTTTCTACTTTAATTTCGTAAATCCCTTGAAACTTTGTTGTTTAAACAGTTCGTAGCAGAGCGCTTTTGAAAAACGTGGAATCAGCGCTATACCAATGATTCAATCAGATCATATTAGATTACTCAGTCTTCTTAGCTCTCGACACCCAGTCCTCAGCTGCTCAGCGCCTCTAAAGCCTTTTAGCAGCGCCAGTGAAGCAGAAGTGATGGTGAATGAATCGCCGCGCTGAAATAAAGAAGATCGAGAAACTATATTCAAAGAAAACGTTAAAAAGCGCTTTACAGATGTTTTGCCTAGATTATGTTAGATCAGATTAGATTAGGTTATTGTGGCAATGTGCTTTCAACAAAGTTGACCGAAAAGACGAGTCAAATGAATAACCAAAACGAGGTGAGGTAAAGTGGAGAGTCACGAGAGGAACAAGTTTATGCAGTTTAAATCGAAAGCTTCTGATCTTAACTTCATATTTATAGCGTTATGAAAATTAATTCCACTAACATGTAACTTTTCCAAAAGAATAATTTACTTGGGATGGATGTTATAATAGCATTCCCCAAAACTAATAGATGTGAGTGATCCGGTGAGTTATGAATCTGAGTAGAAAATAAACTACGACCCATTCATAACAGTCATGGCCTATTGTTGTCAAACAGGTTCATTTCATACTCCTGAAATCTAATATAAAACAACTGAAAATTTTTGCAGAACTAATAAACCTTCCCGCCCATTCATTTCCTCCATCACTTCCGGAATCTCATTCTCACCGCCAAGGAAACCTCATTAACTCATGAAACATAAAGCACTCGGCCTGTCTGACACACAACAACCAGCTTTTCTAACGTACCTCTACCAACCCACTAATACTTTCATTATCAACCGCACTCAAAAACACCAACCACTACCACTCTCCACCATACTATACAAAAACCATCATCATTCCTTTTGATATCCTTTCGAACTGTTACTGTTTACAGAAAAAATTAACTCAAAAAACTAATACGAAACCATGGCAAATGCAATTGAAAAAATTATAATTAAAATAAACAGTTATTAACACACAGCACCACACCATACAACACTATTACACACTACGA
The DNA here is from genome assembly GCA_947562095.1 of Branchellion lobata. NCBI lineage: Eukaryota > Metazoa > Annelida > Clitellata > Hirudinida > Piscicolidae > Branchellion > Branchellion lobata. The sequence goes on along the minus strand of OX387247.1, from coordinate 1,895,900 downwards.
AACACCACACCAAACCATACCTCTTTAGAAGACACTACACCAAACCATACCTCACTAAAAGACACCTATATCATGGAGAGGAAAATTAAAAGGAAATCCTATTTATAAAGTGCCAATGAAAGCAAGTAACAGGCCTCTTCTTCATTCTTGAGCAAACAAAATCGAAAACTATAATTTAACGTAAACCATATCATATTAATTTATCCCCACCATACAAGGGCATACACTCCGTAACAACATACCACCGCACACCAAGTCTAGGCTTGCGTTCAGACGCGTGTGACCGTTTCATCGAATGATTTCAATGTCTTATCTCAAATATTTTGAACAATTATTTCACTTTTCATATTTTGAATATAAGTTGATTACAACTTAACTTTTCAAAATTTTCTTTCGTTAGTTTCGGAGAGTTTGAGACATTACTAAGTTCTTAGAGATAGTTTGAAAGATGCTACACTAGAGTGAAAGCACCAACCAACGACAATCTTTACACCTTCATTTGTTACTTGACATGGCATGCGGTGAGGATTGCGTGTATGTGTGAGGATAGGGCGATGAAAAGGAAAACAAAGTCAAGGAAAACAGCCAGTGGAAAAATGGATGGAATCCTTGATTTGAGGAACTGGAGATAGGGAGAGAAAGGATGAACGATTGCATAGCAAAATAAATTCTTGCATGAAACTTGTATGACGTTTTATCGACTGTAGCTTTCTTTATTTAAACTATCTTTTATATATTTTATTAATTTAAAATTTAAAATTGTAGTTTGTAAATATTTAAAATTTCACAAATCTTTTATTTTGTAGTTTCGTTAGTTGAAAACATTACCAAGTCTACTCCATAATATGCAACAGTAGAGGGGAAATGTCAACTACTTCAAAACCTTCAATGGCTACTCATAGATCAGGTTGTATCACCCCAGCATATAACTAACACTTTCGTTCGAATATTTCAAGTCCCCTAAATCCCTACACGTTTTTGTACATGTCATCACACCACTTCATTAAGAAAAAAGGTGACTCATATAAAGACATGTACTTCTTCGCCTCTTTCAAGGTTATTGAGCTTAACAGAGTTTGTGAGACTAGCACATGAAAGTGGTAGGAACATGCGATAAAAAGTTATTAGAAATCTATGTTGTAGTTGTTTTTGTTTATCTTAAGCGCCTGAAGATAGTCCTCAGATGCGCTAAAGCTGGTTGTGGAAGGCACACGAGTTCAGCATAGGAGGCCCCGATGTTGTGGCAGAAGCGGGCCGTTGCGAAGGCTGGGCATTTGAGTAAGAGGTGTTCAGCCGATTCGACCTCTTCCTCACAGTTTCAGAGGTCGGACTCTGTTTTTCCTGTGAGGTGCAGTCATTGGTGGAGAGTTGAGTGGTGTCCACTTCAGAAACTGACCAGATCAGTCAGTTCTGCCTTGTTTAGGGTGTTCTCCTTGATCTGATTTGTGTTGGTGGTGTATAAGTCCAAGAAACGGTGGTGGCTGCTCGGGAGTGGTCTATCTTCCAGATGGATCACCGCTTTCCTGGTCTTTTGGTCCAAATCCCGCTAGACAGGTTTCGGTAGAGGGGATCTCCGCTTGACTTCTGAGTCAGCCAGCTCATTGCCCCAAAAGTTACAGTGTCCGGAGAACCAGACGATTAGTAACTTTTTGGAGCAAATGATTCTGGAAATGGACCGTTGAAGAGTGACAATGGTCGGATCGGCTTAGTGTGGGTTGCCTGTGGCTTCAACTAGTGATTTGCAATCACAGACAATGACCGCCCTGTGCCAATCATTTTCACTTTCTAGCCACTTCAAAGCAGCTTCTAGCACTGCTTTTTTCGCCGAGTAAACACTGCTGCGCACCTCTGTAGGTGCGTGCCAAAGGTGGAGGACTTTTTTGTCCCTGGCTATGATCATGCCAGGTCCACCATTTCTGGGGCCATCTGTCGTGGAACCATCAGAGTAGATCTGGAGGTTACTATGACCTACTATCTCGATAGTTTGTTGGGCCTTTTCGAGTTGGACAATTTGAAGTATCGACTTGCTCGCTGGTGTCATGTAGATGGGGGCTGGGGGTGGGCGGTCCCAAGGGGGTGGAAGCCTCGCTTCGCCAGTTTGGTGTTGAGAGAACAAACGAAGTTCACTTAAAACCGGCGTGGTTAATCTCCGCCAATTTTTTTTTACCAGTCTTTGAGGAGCTTTTCGGTCAAAGATCAGTCTCCGAGGTTCAGTGTTAGCCTGTTGTAGCCAACTATCCGCCTTAAGAAGTGACAAGGTTTTGTATCTTGCTTCCAGTGGGGTGAAATGTGCCTTTTTTAAAAAGGATTTTCCAGGGGTTGATCTTAAATGACCAGTGATGGCTCTAGCTGCGTTCAGCTTGGCACTTTCAAACTTCAACCAGGGAGTCCAGGTCTGTGCACCATATTCGGCCGAAGATCTTTGAGTGGCGATGTAAATCGTTTTCAAGTCTATTGGTCTTCATCCCCAAGTTGTGCACCCAAGGGCACGAAGAATATTTGTCCTTTTGGTCATAGCCTGGCATACGTTTTTTAGCGTGCTCACTGAAAGTGAACTGTCGGTCGTATTGAACGCCTAAAAAGGTAGGAGCCGCGTTGAAAGAGAGGGGTAAACGTCTGATTTTAATATGCGGCTGCCATGACGCTTCAGCTGTGCATAAGGTGAAAAAAGAGACCTCACACTTGTTTGTATCAAGTGTGAGACGGGCATCATCACTCCACTTCACTACCTTGTCAACTTCCTTTTTGAGGTTCTTTTTCATATCTATTATACTCCTTCCGCTGCATGCAATCGCCAGGTCATCGGCATAGGCACTCACGAGTGTTGTGTCTTCAAATTGCATCAGGAGATCATTGATATATATGACAAGGAGCAAGGGGGACAATACTGATCCTTGTGGGAAACCTTCTTTGAAGGTTCTTGATCGTCCAACTTTGGCATTGATCCTGACACGGGCTTGTCAGTTCGTCAGCTACGAACTGTTCCATACCAGGAAGTGAGCTAGGATACCTAAAAGGTGCATCTTTCGTAGCAGACCTATTTTCCAGACCCTATCATAGGCTTCGCGGAACTCGAACATGGTCATTCCTGTCCGTAGCCTCTCCTACAACTGAAATCCCTCAGAAATGTGTTGTGATAGGCGGAGGCATTGGTAAATTGTGCTTCGACCTCTCTGAAAACCGGCTTGCCAGGGGCTCAGCAAGGAATTCTCTTCAAGCCACCATGAGAGACGGTTTACAATCATTCTCTCAAGTAGCTTGCAGATGTTTGATGTGAGGGCAATGGGCCGGTAACTGTCTACCGCCTGTAGGTCTTTATCTTTTTTGAAGAACGGGATAATGACCGCGTCGGAAAAGACTTAGGGCACCGGCCTGCGAGCCAACTGTGGTTAAGAATTTTGAGTAATTCTATCTCCACGTCGGCTGGAACGTGCTCGAGAAGGTCTGATGCTATCTCATCTGGACCCATCGCTTTGCCCACTTCAATCTGCTTAAGAGCACTTTGGAGCTCGTCCTGGTGGAAAGCCTGTTCTGGGGTACGTCTGAGGCATCTCAACAGGGACTGCATATCCTGTCGATGCTGCTTGACTACCACTCTGCTCACTCGGTCGCTAGTCCTGCTACTAACGTTGGCATATTCTTGTATAAAGGCGTTCGCTTTGGCCTGATCGCAGTGGTGCAGTCAGCTTCTATATTGCAAATTTTTTCCCGTTGGCTGTTGCTCATTATTCTTGAGGTTCCGAACTGTCCGCCACGCTAACCTCGCGTCTTTTTTCGCCTTTAGCTTTTCAAGATGGTTGCGTCAGGACATGCGCTTTACTTCTTCCACCTTTGCTGCCACTTCTTTGCATTTCTGCAACCATGCTGTGCGGTTAAAGGCCAGATAGCGACAAAGTCTATTGCGTTCTTTCATGAGACAAGTGATTTCGTCGTTCATGTAAGGAGTTTCATTTGTCCTGAGAACTCTGAGCGGTATGGTCATTGAGGCTGCTTTCTTCAAAGCTTCTGTGAAGATGAAAAGCTTCTTCGATGTAACCTCTTCAGCAGCCAGCTCAGTGAGGGACTCCATTACAATTTCTTGGAACCTGGCCCAGTTAGCTTTGTGGTAGGTTGGACGAGTTTTTATCTTTTGGTTTTCATAACCAACTCCCTGGTTCCATTTTATCAGAACCTGGAAGTGATCAGAGTTTAGCTCGTTCAAAACTGACCAAAGTTATTTGCCGCATCAGCATCTACCAGGGTGATATCCGGGAAGCTAAAGCTCGGGCCTTGGTTGTTGCAAGAAGCACGAGTGGGAGTGCCATCGTTGAAGACCAGCTTGGAGTTGTCCTCCACCCATCGGAATAGTGCTGTTTCACGTTTGTCGGAGCGTGCAATATCATCCCAGACTGGATGATGTGCTTTGAAATCACAACAGATCAAACGCTGAGCTGAAGGTAAACTGGCAGCGAGTTTTGGAAAATCCCTCGTGTGCGTTGAGCTTTCCTGGTGAGATATAGACGTTCGTGATGGAACGTCTACTCGAGGTCGGAAAAAGTATGCACTGCTCTTCTAGAGGGCTTACCGCGGGGCACTGGAGCACCGAATATTGGAGACCTTTTTTGATGTAAGTGATGAGGCCTCCACCCCTTCTTACGTGAGTTCCACTACCTTTCTTGTTTGTTCTGATCGCATCAAAACCTTCCAACAGAGGGTTAGGACCCTCAAAACCAAGCTTGGTTTTTTGTAGCTGAATGATGTCTACTGCGTACTTCTTGATGACCACTCGGAGTTCGGGGATCTTCGTTGCCAGATAACCTCAATTCCATTGTTTTACGGTCAGCTTTTTAAGGGTCTTTTGGGGCTTCTGTGGTGCTCTGTCCGACTGCTGGGTTGTCCCACAGTTATAGGCAGAAACACAAATCTGGCAAGTCCAGTTGTGAGTGCTTCGAAAATGCTTCAAAGCAGGCTTTGTTTGTGGAGAACATTTGAGGTGGAATCCTCTCTTGCATTCGGAGCACTCAAGTGGGGACCTATAGTTAGCCAGCCGGTCACGACATGCTGGGCAAGCTGAATTTTTGTTGCTGTTTGCATAGTGATTAGTTGTTGAGGAGGTTGAGATGTTATGATTACAGACGTGACAGCACCAATTTACGTGTGGTGCATAGCGGGAGACATTAGCACATTTCCTGTGGGAGATGCCACCGCAACTATGACACCTGATGGCAATGCTGTTTAATCTCATTTTTGTGTTGCAGACACAGCATTGTTTATTTGTTCTTATCACCCGCGTGTTTGTTGGGGTTACAGTCGCGAGTCCTGTGCAGGGCCTGCAGATGAAGCCTTGAGTACTCTTTTTGTTTCGACTAAAGCCAGAGCAAGTCCTGTGGTATGGCTGGCTGCAGCTTGAACAGGTGATGGGGGTGATGTCACTTCTGATTGTCTCAGTGCATCCCCGGCACACTGGCCCGGGATTTACCTCGACGTCGCCCGCCCTCAAAAGGAGAGACCGGAGATGCAGAGCGGGATGTGCATCTTCGGCTATTGAAAAAGAAGAGATGGAAAGGGGGGGAGTCTGTAGTTTGCTCCTTCCACGGCACAGCTTGGTCGATGGGTTAGTTGGGTTCGAATGTCGCCACTTGGCGGCATCTCGTCGGACACCACGTGAAGGTCCCAACTCTTGTCCAACTGCTGTTGTTGTTGTTGTTGCTGTTATTGTTTTATTGTTGTTTTTGTTGCCGTTGTAGTATTTTTTGTTGTTTATTGTTGTATTTGATGTTGAGGTTATATTTATTGTTTTATAATTGTTGTTATTGTTTTTTTTTGTCACTATTGTTTTTGTTGCTGTTGTGTTTGATTTTGTTTTATTGTTGTTATTGTTGTATTTGTTTTTTTTATTGTTGTTGTTGTGTTTTTTTAATGGTTTTAATTGTTTTTCTATTGTTGTTTTTATTGTTGTTGTTGTTGTTGTTGTTGTTGTTGTTGTTGTTGTTGTAGTTGTTTGGGCAATCATCATCTCGAAATATGTCTGTAAGAAGATGATAAATATAGATGCAAGAAGAATAATGGAAGTGAACAAAAACCTGGAAAATGAATGGTATTAAGAAGGGTCTGAGAGAAAAAAGAAGACAAAGAAAGCGCTTGAGAAGGAATTGTGGAAAAGTCTCACGAAAAAGTTTCAAAAAATCATTGAAAAAACTGAAAAAAAAACCATTCGTTTGACTGGAATGACACATAGATTCTCAGTTTTCTTATGTTCCTAGCAGCCACAACTTTGCTTTTAAAGCTCACTCTTGTAATTCTATGGTGAAGTTCCATTTGATTTTATATTTATTTTCCTGGAAGCAATTAAAATTTTTAACTTTTATAGCTTATTTGACCACTAATTAAAAAAACCTCAATAAATTATTTTCAAAATAGTCTGTGAAAAATACATTACTACACACCACTCCAACTCATTCCACACTAAATCACATCACATTACGTCTTACTACACGACACACCACACCACACTACACCACACCACACCACACCACACCACACCACACCACACCACACCACACCACACCACACCACACCACACCACACCACACCACACCACACCACACCACACCAAACCACACTAAACCACATGACACCACACCACACCACACCACACCACACCACACCACACCACACCACATGAAATCACACCACACCACACCACATCACACTACACCACACAACATCACACCACACCACACCACACCACACCACACCACACCACACCACACCACACCACACCACACCACACCACACCACACCACACCACACCACACCACACCATACCATACCACACCATACCACACCATACCATACCACACGACACCATACCATGCCTACCACACCACACCAACACCACACCACACAAACGAAACCACACCAACGTACCATGCCAACCTCACCACACCAACCATACCAACCACACGATACACACCACACCAGCTTTACCACACAAACTACACCACACCAAACAACTACACCACACCAACCTTACCACACCAACTTCGCCACACCAATCTCACCACACCAACCCACCAACCATACACA
>OX387247.1:1873832-1883832 GCA_947562095.1 Branchellion lobata | reverse complement strand
AGGGGGTTTTTAGAACTAATGGTGGAATGATGGGTTGTGTAGTATAGAGTTTTTGGCTTCTTGAGGTATTTCGAAAGTTTGGTGTTGATTAAGTCATTGAGTGAATGCTGATCAGCTTGTTGATGTGGTTGTTGATTTGGTTGTTTAATGTTGATTGGGTGCCATTTGTTCCAGCAGCGAATGAACGTCGATGTTTATTGAAATAGAAAAGTAAATAAATCTTCTTGCATGGGCTCAGAAGCTGCAGGGCAAGCCTGTGAGGCGCCAATTTGTTAGCCTTCACAAACAACTGCATTTCGAAGCAGACGCTGATCCATGACGTCATTAAACAAGAGGCGCTTCGAAGCGCTCACACTGAGAAAATATGGGTTAGTCATTTTTTTCAAATATGCAAAAAAATAGTGAAATATTTTTCCAAAAATTCAAAAACTTGACTTCCTTTTTCAGAGATCGCTTTAAAAATGTCAAACCGTTTCTCAAAGGCTGTCTCATTAAATACATCTTGATATGGCAGATCCTTGTTGATTTGGCTCGTTATAACGCTGCTAAATATTAATAGTTCCCTTCCTTTTGAAAATAAAATTAACTAAATTTTAATAAATCTTTTGTTTTTTGTTAAGTATAAAACTGTTTATTGTCTTTTTATTATTATAATTATTTTTTTATTAATAGGATAACAATACCAAGAAGCGGTATTTATTATGAAGATTTTGCCTTGTTTCCACCAGCTTCACTATTTCGAAAGCCTATATAAGCCACACTTGAGTGGTCCTCATTGCCATATTGTCTCATGTAACAAAATAAGCAACTTCCCAACTCCAAGCAGCCTACCGATGTTTTCCATGGCCACTTCGTGACACACCTCTGTGCAATCAGCCATCACTCAATCATCCCGCTTACGTGACCAACTATACAACAACCATTTCACCATTTTCTCCATTTTGACAAATTTTCATCATAGACCCTCCAGCAAAATAATGGAAGCTAAACTGGGAATCAACTTTTGCGCTACTCGTGTTAATTGCAGAAAACAAAGAAACCAGCTTCAAATATCCATCACCCAAGCCACTCAATACGGCTGACACACATTCCGCAAACCACCGCCCATTTCTGCAGCCCACTGACATCACTACACAACTTACAACCACCACTTCAACCCAACCATTCACCAACATTCAGCCAACTCATTCAACCGCACAATCCACCACCACCCTTCAATCAACCACATATCATCAATCGTTCAACCCACCAGCGACCACACACCACCAATGAGCCACCACAACACCGCGCACACAACAAACCACAATCGAGCAACCACACCACCCCGACTGACAAAAAAGATCAATCTTGACAGAGTCCATCATGGTGCTCATGCCTTGGATCGAGGCAATGCAGTTGAAGTTGACGCCGTCGTTTGAGTGGTCGAAGAGGAACGAATGACTCACCAGCTCAAAGCTTGTTTCCAGCAGTCTAAGACCCCTTTTTCCTTTCTTCTCCACCCTCATGTTCATCTGTGAGGACCGTTTCACGTCTTCATCGGGTGCTAATCAATTATCGCATGCCTCCTTCTTCGACTTTTATTATTTCTTTCTCGTGGAGCTACCAAACTCGTGTACCCTAATCTGCTTTCCACGTTCATTTCACGTGCAGGCAATACGCACACACACACACACACACACACACACACACACACACACAAACACACACACACACACACACACACACACACACACACACACACACACACACACACACACACACACACACACACACACACACACACACACACACACACACACACACACACACACACAACACACACACACACACACACACACACACACACACACACACACACACACACACACAAACACACATACACACACACTCCCACACACTCCAGCCCACCTGGAACATGTGACTGAGGTCTTTCCTCCCAGCATAGATTTTTACCACGGGATGTGGAGTGCCTCCTTTGACCACACATCTCACTACGTAAGGCTTCGCCTCGATGAATGTTGTGGCCTGTCTGTTGCCGTAACTAATCCTTGGAGTGTGATGCTTGTTGTAATAGTCATTGTGGTTGTGGATGTTGTGGTTTTTGTTATGGTGAACATAGTCGTTTTGATGAAGGTTGTTGTGGTAGTTGTAATTGTGACTGTCATCATTAAATGCTCTGTGGCTGTTGTGGTTGCTGTTGTGGTCGCTGTTGTAGTCGCTGTTGTAGTTGTTTTGGTTGCTGTTGTAGTTGCTGAAGCCATTGTTGTAGTTGCTGAAGCCATTGTTGTAGTTGCTGAGGCCATTGTTGTAGTTGCTGAGGCCATTGTTGTAGTTGCTGAGGCCATTGTTGTAGTTGCTGAGGCCATTGTTGTAGTTGCTGAGGCCATTGTTGTAGTTGCTGAGGCCATTTTTGTAGTTGCTGTGGTTGTTAGCATTTTTGAAATTGTGGTTGTTGTCATCGTTTATCAAGTTATGGTGCTCATGTACACCAAACGTTTGATGACTGCTGTTATTATCATTTTTATTTCTGTAGTTGTTGTTTTTAATGTAATGATTTTTGTAGTTGTAGCTGTAATTATTGTAGTTATACTTTTTGTTTTCATAGTTGTTTCCAGCGTCATTCTTGTTGTATAAATAATTTATTCTGTTTCCGTTTAGAAGGTGGTCTTTGTGGCAATTGTGGAGCAATGGGTGTTTTTTGTTTAGATACGTATGTCTTTTGATATTGATGTTTTTTTTGTTTTTGTTATTGACATTGTTATTGATGACGTTGTAGTCGAGAGCTTTTGAGTTGTTGAGTGGCGTGGCGTTGTACACTTCCACAGGCTCCTTTAAGCTGTCATGGCTGCTCGAATCGCCATGCTTGAGAGGAGCTTTATTGTTGCTCTTGTCATAACCGTTGTTATTGTTGTTATTGTTGCTGTCATAACCGTTGTTATTGTTGTTATTGTTGACAAAAGTGTTTTTACTACTATTGTTGTTGTTATGAGTATTTTCATTATTATTTTTGATGTTGGAATTTTTATTATTATTTTTGATTTTGGCATTTTTAGTTTTTTTGTTGATGTAGGCTGTTTTATTGGTAGCTTGTCTTTTCTTCTTACTATTATTCTTTTTCAGATTGAGTGTTGTAATTTTGAGGTTCGTATTATCATTAAAATGTTTCATGCTGTTTTCAATGCTATTTTTATGCCTCCCGTATTGACTATTCCAAAACCTACTCTTTGTGGAAAAGTTAATGTTTGGTTTTTTCGTGTCGAGGTTGTTGTTGTTGTTGTTGTTGTTGTTGTTTTTGTTGTTGTTGTTGTTGTTTTTGTTGTTGTTGTTGTTGTTGTTGTTGTTGTTGTTGTTGTTGTTGTTGTTGTTGTTGTTGTTGTTGTTGTTGTTGTTGTTGTTGTTGTTGTTGTTGTTGTTGTTGTTGTTGTTGTTGTTGTTGTTGTTGTTGTTGTTGTTGTTGTTGTTGTTGTTGTTGTTGTTGTTGTTGTTGTTGTTGTTGTTGTTGTTGTTGTTGTCGTCGTCGTATGGAGTGTTTCCTTGCTTAGGCGACTGAATGCTCAGTGCAACACTCTTGACTGAGTCTGTAAGGGTGGCGTGGTGTGGGCATGCTCAAACGTTAGATGGGAAGATGGTGAGGTGAAAAAGTTTTTTGTTTCAAAAAGTTATATGTTTCTATTTAATGAATCCATTCAAAGTGAGCAATAAACATTATAAAAATAAGCGAAGTGAATTTTAAAGTGAGCAACAAACATTATAAAAATAAGCGAAGTGAATTGAATACTCAAAAGGAAAAAAATTGTTTAATAAAAATAAATGACTGAAATGCAAAAAAAAGATGACTAAAATAAAAAAAACGAGTTTAATGAGAAGACGAGAAAAATGCCTATGCAAACGTTGTAGGTAAAAAATTGAAAGAAGAAATATCAGTGATGGAAGAGTAGGGGAATGGCAACAAATGAGGTGGTGTATTATGCACGGGGTTCCCAAAGTGGCTGTGGCGATGGGAGGAGACTCGATGAGGATTCTATTGTTTGCCTCAATAAAAGGTGCCTAGGGAGCTAGTAGAAATTAATGGTTTTGTGCAAGCTGAAATGAGAGAGTTTCAAGGTACTTGGGGGTCTGATAAGAAATATGTGTTATTTTAATATTTTCAACTATTTTTATTCTTTTTTTCATGGCATACTCAGACAAACTTGAAAAAAAAACTATTTTTCTTCATATAACTGCGTGGTATGTAGTAAAAACATACTTTGGTGAATAAGTTGATGAAGTGTTCCAAAACTCCAACTAATTAGTAGTGTGGAGGATGATGGAGGGGTTCATTGTGAGAGAGGCAGGCCTCCATCGGCTTCTTCAATTTATTAGAAGGAAAAAAGGCGGGATGATTGGCTTAGTTCATAGTGAGAGAGTTGCATATGGAAAGAAGAAGTAAATTATAGCAAAATACTTGAACAATTAGGAAATTGTGAATGCCTCCGAAGCAGATTTGTTAGGCGAAGCATTGGAAGTAAGTTTTAAAAATCAATTGAAACCCAAAATAGCAATTTTCACTACAGTTAAAATTATCAATTGAATGTTTCTGACTTTGAATGATGGACCATCATTAACTTTTTTGTTTGCCTTCTCTTACTTTATTCTCTATATTTGCCTTTGCGAATGCCTTCATGAAACTCGCATACAAAAACGCCGTGTTTTTGAGTCATTTTTCAAGTTCACGATGGAAACAAACGTCAAGAACTTAAGGACTTTCGTCAAACTTTATTGGTGAAGTCATGGAAATGACTTTGTTGTTGAGTTTGATACCGTTGTTGCTGTTGTTGTTTTTGATTTTGTTGTTGCTGCTGTTGTTAGTGATGTTTATTTTAAGCGCCTAATGAAAGTCTTCAGATGTGCTAAAGCTGGTTGTGGAAAGCGCACGAGTTCACCATAGGAGGTCCCGATATCCTAGCAAAAAGTCTTGCGAAGACTGGGCATTTGAGCCGAAAATTTTCAGCTGATTTGACCTTTTCATCATGGAGTCGAAAGAAATCGATTTTCCTGTAAGCTGCAGCCATCGGCGGAGACTAGGGTGGTGCCCGCTTTGAAACCTGACTAGATCGTTCAGTCCTGCATTGTTGAGGGTGTTCTTAATTTGGTATATTTTGGTGTGTATAAGTCTAGGAAGCGGTGGTGGTTGCTTGGGAGTGGTCTGTCTTCTCGACGGATCACCGCTTTCTTGGTTTTTGGGTCAAATGCAGTTCGGCAGGTTGCAGTAAAGTGGATTTCCGTTTGGCTTCTGCATCCACCAGCTCATTGCCCCAAATGTCATGGTGTCCAGAAACTCAGAAGATGACTAACCTTATAGAACGAATGATTTTGGCGATGGACTACTGGAGAGTGACAATGGTCGAGTCGGTTTATTGTGGATTGTCTGTAGTTTCGACTAGTGATTTGCAATCACAGACAATAACCACGCTGTGTCAACTATTTTCACTCTATTCACTTCAAAGCAGCTTCTAGTGCTGATTTTTTCGCTAAAAAGACGTTGCTGCCTGTTCCTGTTGCAGCGCACAACGTGGAGGACTTTTTTATCTCTGGCTATGATCATGCCAGCTCCACGGTTTTTGGTGCCATCTGTCGTGGAACCATCGGTGTAAATTTAGAGGTTACTATGACCTATTTAATCGATCGTTCGTAAGGCTTTCTCAATTTGGACGTTCTGGGACATCGACTTGCTTGCTGGTGTCATGTACAGGGGAGCTGGGGGTGGGAGCCTTGCTTTGCCAGTTTGGTGTTGAGAAAAAAGATTAATTTCACTTGAAGTCGGTTTGGCCTATCCCCGCCAATCTTTTCTCACCAGTTTTTGGAGAACTTGTCGGTCCAGGGTCAATCTCTGAAGGTCAAAGTTAGCTTGCTGTAGCCGACTGTCCGCTTTGAGAAATGACAAGGCCTTGTATGTCGATTCAAGTGTAGTGAGATGTGCCTCTCTAAACACAATTTCTTCAGGAGTTGATCTTAGGCTCTAGCTGCGTTCAGTGAAGCACCTCTGAACCTCCATAGGTTGAATTTCGACAACCAGAAAACCCAGGTCTGTGAGGCATATTTTGGCCAAAGATCTTTGAGTAGCGATGTAGATTGTTTTCAAATCTACTGGTCGCCATTCTCAAGTTGTGCCCCCAAGGGCACGGAGAATATTCGTTCTTTTGGTCGTAGCCTAGCCTACCATTTCAATGTGCTCACTGAAAGTGAGTTGTCAATCGTATTGAACGCCTAAAAAGGTAGGAGTCACGTTGATGGAGAAGGCTAAACTTCTGATTGTGAGATGCGGCTGCCATGACGTTTAAGCTGTGCATAGACTGAAAAAAAAGGCCTCACATTTGTTTATAATGAGTGTGAGGCGAGCATCGTCACTCCCCTTCACTACCTCTTCAACATTCTTTTGGAGGTGTTTTTGACACCTCTGTTTTACTTCTAGCACTAAATGCAATCGCCAGGTCATCGGCATAGGCACTCACGAAGGTTGAGTCTTCAAATTGCATCAGGAGATCATTGATATATATGACAAAGAGCAGGAGAGACAATACTGATCCTTGTGGAAGAACTTCTTTGAAAGTTCTCGATCGTCCAACTTTGGCATTGACCCTGACACGGGCTTGTCAGTTCGTCAGCTACAAACTGACCCATACCAGGAAGCAAGCAGGGATACTTAAAAGGTGCATCTTTCAAAGCCGACCTGTTCTCCAGACCCTATCATAGGCTTTGCTGAAGTCGAACATGGTCATTCCTGTCCGTGGCTTCTCCGACGACTGAAATCCGTTAGAAATGTGTTGTGATAGGGGGAGGCATTGGTCAATTGTGCTTCGACCCTTCCGGAAACCGGCTTGCCAGGGATTCAGCAAAAAGTGCTCTTCAAGCCACCATGAGAGACGGTTTACAATCATTCCCTCAAGTAGCTTGCAGATGGTTGATGTGAGGGCAATGGGCCGGTAACTGTTTTCCGACCGTGGGTCTTCACCTTTCTTGAGAAACGGAACGATGACTGTGTTCCTCCAGGACTGTGGGCACCAGCCTTTGAGCCAACTGTGGTTAGAACTTTCGATTAATCCTACTTCAACGTCGGTTAGAAGCTGCTTGAGGAGGTCTGGTGCTATTTCATCGGGACCCGCTGCTTTGTCCGTTTTTATTTGTTTGAGAGCAGTTTAGAGTTCATCCTGGTGGAAGGCCTGTTTTTGATGACCTTTAGGACATCGCGCCAAAAACTGCATCTTCTGACGATGCTGCTTGACTGCCAGCCTGCTTACCTGGTCACTAGTCCTACTACTAACGCTGGCATATTCTTGGATAAAAGTGCTTGCTTTGGCTTTATCACAGTGATACAGTCAGGTGATATATTGCAATGTCTTTACCGTTGGCCGTTGCTCATTATTTTTGAGGCCCCAAACTGTCCGCCACGCTAACCTCGAGTCTTTTTTCGCTTTTATCTTTTCAAGGTGGTTGCGCCAAGACATGCGCTTTACTTCTTCCACCTTTGCTGCCACTTCTTTGCATTTCAGCTGTGCGGTTCAAGGCCAGGTTGCGACGAAGTCGATAGCGCTCTTCCATGAGACACTTGATATCGTCGTTCATGCAAGGAGTTTCATTTGTTCTGAGAACTCTGAGCGGTATGGTCATTGAGGCTGCTTTCTTCAAAGCTTCTGTGAAGATGAAGAGTTTCTTCGAAGAAACCTTTTCAGCAACCAGCTCAGTGAAGTACTCTATTACGCTTTCTTGGAGCCTGGTCCAATTAGCTTTGCAGGAGTTCGAGTGAGTTTTAATCTTTTGCTTTTCATAACCGACTTTCTGGCTCCCCTTTATCAGAACCGGGAAGTAGTCAGAGTTTAACTTATTCAGAACTGGCCAATCAAAGCTATTTGCCGCATCAGCATCTACCAAGGTGATGTCTGGGGAGCTGAAACCCGGGCCTTGGTTGTTGCGAGAAGCACGAGTGGGAGTGCCATCATTAAGAACCAGCTTGGAGTTGTCTTCCGCCCATTGGAACAGTACTGTTCTACGTTCGTCGGAGCGTGCAACGTCATCCAAACGGGATGATGTGCATTAAAATCTCCACAGCTCAAATTTTGAGCTGACTGTATACTAGCAACGACTTTTGGAAGATCCCTCGTGTACGTTGAGCTTTCCGGTGAGAGAAAGACGTTGGTGATGAAGATGGAACGCTTACTTGAAGTTGGGAAAAGTATGCACTGCTGTTCTAAAGGGCTTACTGCGAGGCACTGAGGCACCGAGTAATAAAGGTTTTTTTTTATATGAGTGGAAGCCTCCACCCCTTCTTCTGTGAGTTCCACTACGCTTCTTGTCAATTCTGATAGCATCAAAACCTTTCAGAATAGGGGTAAGGTCTTCCAAACCATGCCTGGATTCTTGCAACAGTATGATGTCTACTGCATACATCTTGATGACCACTCGGAGTTCGGTATCTCCGGTGCCAGGTAGCCGTAATTCTGTTGCATTACGGTCAGCTTTTTGAGGGTGTTTTGGGGCTTCTGTGGTGTTCCGTCCGACTGTTGGACTGTCCCACTGTTATGGGCGAAAGACAAGTTTGACAAGTCCGGCTGTGAATGCTTCAAAGATGCTCAAAGGCAGGCCTTGTTTGAGGAGCACATTTGAGGTGAAATCCTCTCTTACGTTCGAAGCCCTCAAGTGGAGCCCCAAAGTTGACTAACCGGCCACGGCATGCTGGGCACTTTCGGTTTATTGGACGTATTTATTTTAGTGGGTTAATGGAGACTGGAGGGTCAGAGTTTCAGATGTGACAGCCCCAATCTTGGTGTGGTGCATAGCGGAAGACTTTAGCGCACTTCTTTTGGGAGATGTCTCCGCAACTATGACATCTGATGACGATGCTGGTTGCTCCCATTTTTAAGGGACCGAAGATGCAATCAGGGTGTGCACCTTCGGCTAGTGAAAAAGGGTGATGGGAACGGAGGGGGTCTGTAGTTTGCGCCTTCCACAGCACAGCTTACTCGATAAGTTTGTTCGGTTCGAATGTCGCCATATGATGGCATCTCGTTGGACACCACGTGAAGCTCCCAATTTTTGTCCGACCGCTGTTGTTGCTGCTGTTATGACTCTTTTTGTTGGATTGTATTATGATGTTGTTTTTCCGGTTGTTGGTGCTTTTTTTGTCGGTGTTTTTTTGCGTTCTTGCGTACCTCCATAACCCATTAAATCTCAAATCACCCTCGATAGCTAGTCGTTCATTGCTGCGCCATGCAAATAGTCCAGTATGTAGCGAACAACGCACGGGAGTATGGAGACGAAAATACTTTCCACTGTTGAATTTCCACTGCTGCTTGTAAGTCACCGGACCCAAAGGTAAATTAGGTATGTGTGTACATAAATGTATAAACATTGGATTCATGTTGATTGTATCTATGAATACGTAATGAGTAATTTCATTGTTTTTCTTTGGATGTGGGATTTTGGCAGTAGGTGTAGATCGTGTGGGTTTTTGTAGATTACGATATGTTATGTTTTGAGGAAAGTTTTTTCATCCTTTGTGTTTATGTATGTGTATATGCATGTGTGTGTGTGTGTGTGTGTGTGTGTGTGTGTGTGTGTGTGTGTGTGTGTGTGTGTGTGTGTGTGTGTGTGTGTGTGTGTGTGTGTGTGTGTGTGTGTGTGTGTGTGTGTGTGTGTGTGTGTGTGTGTGTGTGTGTGTGTGTGTGTGTGTGTGTGTGTGTGTGTGTGTGTGTGTGTGTGTGTGTGTGTGTGTGTGTGTGTGTGTGTGTGTGTGTGTGTGTGTGTGTGTGTGTGTGTGTGTGTGTGTGTGTGTGTGTGTGTGTGTGTGTGTGTGTGTGTGTGTGTGTGTGTGTGTGTGTGTGTGTGTGTGTGTGTGTGTGTGTGTGTGTGTGTGTGTGTGTGTGTGTGTGTGTGTGTGTGTGTGTGTGTGTGTGTGTGTGTGTGTGTGTGTGTGTGTGTGTGTGTGTGTGTGTGTGTGTGTGTGTGTGTGTGTGTGTGTGTGTGT
>OX387247.1:1827497-1873632 GCA_947562095.1 Branchellion lobata | reverse complement strand
AACAGCTATAAATAGTAAGCAAGGCTACAAGGTGGGCCTACATTTCCAAAACGTATCCACAAAATAGGATGTTTTGAATAGTTTCAAAGTTATGAACAAGTTGAAAGCCTCGGTTGAATGGCGCCATATTATTTGAGGAGTCCAGACGAAGAAAACATCCAGCGTTAGCGCTCAATACAGACGAGGAAAAGTCTTTAAGAAGATGACAAAGAAAGGTTTCTTGAGAGGTAGAAGACAAAACTCAGGGAATTGATCAGGTGAAAGTTGTGAGTTGTTAGTTGGACAAACAAGGCCGATTACTGATGATCGTGAAGGAGAAAGTGTATTTAAGAGATGAGCGTTCGATAGACTGAGTGTTTCACTCACATGCAACCTTTTCATAAAAACAAGTAAGAAGATTTGCAATGATGAGGTGAGGTTGTCAAGCTTCGAAAAGTTTCCAAGTGATCAAATGTGCAGATGAAGTGGTATGAGAAGGTAGTTGGGAAGAAGTTGAAGTGGGTTGTTAATGCAAAGTAAAAGGAGAAAGTAATAAATAACTGTATAAACATGAAGGGAACTGAAAGTGGGACTAAAGGTAGAAAGGTGAGAACTGACGGGGTTCGTGAGAGATAAGTGTAGATAGACGCCATCACATGATCGAGTTTGTAAATACTGGACAAATGAAAAAGAGAAAATATAATATAAAAAGAATATGATGAATAAATAAAATAAAATAAAAAACCCAAAAAAGATAAAATATAGGAACAAGAAAAAGAATAAGAAGAAGAAGAAGAAGAAGAAGAAGAAGAAGAAGAAGAAGAAGAAGAAGAAGAAGAAGAAGAAGAAAAAGAAGAAGAAGAAGAAGAAGAATCAGAAGAAGAAGAAGAAGAAGAAGAAGAAGAAGAAGAAGAAGAAGAAGAAGAAGAAGAAGAAGAAGAAGAAGAAGAAGAAGAAGAAGAAGAAGAAGAAGAAGAAGAAGAAGAAGAAGAAGAAGAAGAAGAAGAAGAAGAAGAAGAAGAAGAAGAAGAAGAAGAAGAAGAAGAAGAAGAAGAAGAAGAAGAAGAAGAAGGGAGATGAAAAAGAAGAAGAAGAAGAAGAAGAAGAAGAAGAAGAAGAAGAAGAAGAAGAAGAAGAAGAAGAAGAAGAAGAAGAAGAAGAAGAAGATGATGATGATGATGATGATGATGATGAAGAAGATGAAAAAGAAGGCGAAGAAAAAAAAAAGAAAAAGATGAAAAAAAGAAAAGGGAGAAGAAAAAATATAGTGAAGCAATCAATAAAGGAAGCTTTGCGAATGAAGGAGGGAAGAAGCGCTGGCGAGAAAAATGGAGCCAATGTGCACGCTGCCTGTTCAATGGCAGCGGAAGCACCAATGAGTGGAAGATATTCAAAAAAATTAATTGAAGTTTCGCTTCCAACTGAGGAGAATAATTAAACAGCTGACAAAAATTCTTGGCCGAACCGAATTCATTGAATTATTTCTAATCAGAGTAATGTTGTAAAAGCGTTCTAAATTCAAATTATTTTTGAGACCCTCGTTTGGGAAATTTCGACACGTTTTGCAAAGGCGTCGAAAAAAGCGGAGTGAACAAAGGGGAAGAATCCAAGCATTTGAAGCAACAACGATGTGATGTTTCAACCCCAGTCGAGCCTTGAGTAAGTTCTCCTCGAATGGAGCTTCTGTAGCGCTCATCTGACCTTCAGTGTTTCATCGCACCTTTTCATGTTTTATCGCCAATTCTTTTCAGCATCATAATCCAAAAAAGCCGACTTGAGTGCAAATTTACTGCCAGCACTATTAAACTTGTCAACAATTCCACTATATACAACACAACACTAATTCTACCCTTCCACCAAACACCATTCATACTCTCATTCCCATCCTTCCTCTAAACACAAACCTTTCGCTATATTTTTCCAAGGTTTTTTGAACAGGTAGTTTCCATCGTTTTTAGAGTTCTCAATTGTTTAACTAGTTGAAACTACCTTGATTGAAATTTGCTCCCATAATTGGGAGTGAGTGGCAGTGGGGAGGCACACGGACTTAAATATCAATGCTACAACCCCGATGGGATTTTTGAAGGTTCGAAACGAAAATTTAAAAAAGGGTAAAAGTGAAGAGCCTGCCAATAGAGCAGAAAAAAGTGTTGGTATTTGTGTAACAAGGCTAATGTATGATGCAGATCGACAAAAATGAAAAAATAAAGAACGAATAGTTATCTGCTATGAAATTGAATAGTCAATGCATAACATTATGATTCAAAAACTTTTAAAGCTATGGGTTCAGTGACAAAAAATAAATTTCGTTTCTTTAGCTTTGGAAATTTATAAAAGTCTTCAAAGTTGAAAGTAGTAGGAAAATTTAATGAGGAAGTCGTAATCTCGAAACTCTACAGGGTTAATGCACTATAATAATGAATCATAGTTGTATTGTATTGTATCTATGTAAACTCTTTATTATGCTTTTGAAAATGAGTAGTAAAAAGTGAGAGATTCACTTGATACTATGAAGAAACAGATAAAATGGAAGTGGTCGATGTGAAGAAAACCCATTCTATGCTGCCAACGTGATGCCGGTTTTCCGTTGAGTTTTTTGTTCGTAAAATTGACTATTTTAATAACTTTTTTAAAAAATTTTATAATTTATTTATTGTTTTTATTTAATATATCATTGTGTCTAATAATTTTTCAACGTCTTCTTTCTCGATTTGTTCATTTCGATTTGTATTCTCATCCAATTTCTCTTTAAATTCATTATAAATTAATCATCGTTATGATAAAACATTTTTCTGTTGATATTAAAATTCAAATTTGGAGTAAGGTAAATCGTTATGCTAGAACAATAATAAAAACTACCATATGGAATCCGGATCATGCCAGGGCCGAGTCAAACAACAAAACGTAGTCAAAATTAATTTGTTAAGCCAATCAATAGAAATACTATTAATAGAAATAGTATCAATAGAAATAATCTTACCAAAATAATTTCAACACTATTTCAAATCCTAAGAACCTATAAATAATTATAAACCTCCATAGTCTACATTCTTAATGCCCACTAGCCTCGTCAAACCTCATGGCATTGAGGGCCTTAGATGCGATGTTTTTCAACTACGGCCTTACATCGTCATCGTCACCGAGTCATGGCTCGAATCACATCACTCTGATGGACTCATTTCTATTGACGGTTATTCTAGCTTCAAGAAAGATAGGTTTAAAAAAGAGGTAGTGGAGTTTTAATTTTCGTAAAATCTAATATAGTAGCTGGTATATACTCATTTCAATTTTTAAATAAACTCCCATTCTAAAAATTTCTCAACGAAACATCTAGTGCCTCATCTATAAATCTAGCGTGGTACTGGGGTATAAGGCCCTTTATTCATCTTTCCTTATTAATGCATCTTCTCTTAAACCTGTACATCCCTTCAAAAATGATCAAGTTTGCTGATGACACTTATCTCGTCATTCCATCATCTAATAGTAATTCCTTGCAAGTAGAATAAGACTCTTTATCTGATTAATGGGCTAAATTAAGTAATCTTCCTATTAATCTCAACAAATTTAAGAATTAATTACACATAATAATTATAATAAAATAACACCCCCAGTCTTCATCCATATCTCCAACGAATTTCTTTTCTCACTATCCTGGTAGTCTCAATGACTGAAACTCTCAACATAACAACTCACATTGACAATATTATTACTAAATGCTAGCAAACGTTTCACGGGCTTAAAATAATTAGGGCTCATGGACTTTATGGTCCTAAATTATATGATATAACGGAATCTCTAATTATATCTCGCATAACATATGCAGCACCTTCATGGTGTGGATTTTGCCAAGCATGAACATATAAAAGAATTTCAGTCTTTTCTCAATAAATTCATAAAACTCAACTACCTTTCTTCTAAATATCTCAAAATAACATCAATATTTTCATATATTGATAAAAGCTTGTTCTCAAAAGTTACCAGTAGTCTACACCATGTACTCCATCAGATCCTCCCACCTGTCAGGTCTACATCTCATGATATGCGAAGACGAACGCACAATTACACCAAAACAATTTGCTCCTCCTACCAAGACAAAACATTCCTCCCTCGTTTTCTCAATACTCAATAAGCTCATAATACTCATTGTTCATCATTTTTAATTTTAACCTTTTTTTTTACTATTTTGTTGCCGTTTGTTGTGAGTTCAATGCTGACTTTAATGACTAATAACCTTCAGTTATCGTGTATTTTAATTTTTCTTTTCATCAGTTGATTTTTCGCCGTGTTTTGTATCATTTTCAGCGTATGTTTGGACTTGAGCTAATAAGAGCTATAAAAAAGGGAGTTGGGACAGTGTGCACAATGAACATAATCAAGCCTGTGAACACGAGAAAGGATCAAAGAGGAAGAAAAACAAGAAGAAGAGAAAAAAAAGCGAAAACAAAAAAAATACAAAAAAAAATGAAAAATGAAAAAAAAGATTATTTTTATAGTGCGTCAGTGCAAGATCCGGACACACGGTGCTGAATAAGGCATGTAGTGGTGACGTCAATGAAGCTCAAGTTTTTATTCGTTTGTACTCATGTTTCGGAAGACTGCAATGAGGTCCACTTATTACTGCACAGTGACAAAGTGTTCATGAAGTTGAAAAGACAAATGAAGGGTGTGTGACAAATGGGAGGTTCTCCGATTGGGTAACTTATTCAAATATGGAATCACAATTCAGAGTCAATATCGATTTCCTATAATTCAGAATTGTCGTTGAAACAAGAAGCGATGTTGAGTCATGTGTTTTTTCAGCCTTTGAACATTTATATGGCTTGAATTTTTGTTGGAACAAATGTAGGTGAAGAATTGAAATTTTGGAACTTATGTTAAATAGTTAGGCAATATTTCAAGAATAATTAGTAACAAAATGTTGCATCATACTGATTAAAAGCTTCGAAAAACCGAACGGAAAAATTACACGCCATGCGAGCATGAGAATGAGTGATATAATGAAGAAGAAGAAGAAGAAGAAGAAGAAGAAGAAGAAGAAGAAGAAGAAGAAGAAGAAAAAGAAGAAGAAGAAGAAGAAGAAGAAGAAGAAGAAGAAGAAGAAGAAGAAGAAGAAGAAGAAGAAGAAGAAGAAGAAGAAGAAGAAGAAGAAAAAGAAGAAAAAGAAGAAGAAGAAGAAGAAGAAGAAGAAGAAGAAGAAGAAGAAGAAGAAAAAGAAGAAGAAAAAAAAAGAAGAAGAAGAAAAAGAAAAAGAAGAAGAAGAAAAAAAAGAAAAAGAAAGAGAAGAAGAAGAAGAATAAGAAGAAAAAAAGGAAATAATAATTTTCAAAATGATAATAAAAAATGGAAAAAAAACGAAAAGAACTCTCCTACCTTCTACCACTACATATCCTCCACTCCCATCAAACTACCAATGAGTTTCCCATTCTCCACCATTCATTCTCTCACCAATCTAAACTCATACCCTCACTAACCTTCCTTCGTTTTTTTCACCAACCTCCATACACCCACCATCCACCCACAAACCACCCTTCTCACCTCTGATGGATAAGGCCAGCTGGTACCTAGAGATGTTGTTTGCGAAAGTGACCTCAAAGCGGCTCTCTTGTTTGAAGGGGGGGTTGATGTTGCTGAGGGCGTTGATCTGAGAATCCTCCTCCGGCTGAACCTGAGGGAGGTTGTGTGCCTGAGTGATGTCATTCAGTGGAACACCACTCATTGGAACAGCACCGTTCAAGGGAATAACAGCATGCAGTAAACTTCAGTAATATTCTACACTTCAGTAACACTTCATTGACATTTCAGTAACACTTCATTGACACTTCAGTAACACTTCATTGACACTTCCGTGACACTTCAGTAACAGTTCAGTGACACTTCAGTGACACTGACAACGACACTGACAACGACACTGACAAAGACACTGACAACGACACTGACAACGACACTGAGAGTAGCTCAATTTTTAGATATGAGAAGGTTCTTAAGTTTTTAAAAAAATAATTTCAGCTAAATGATTTTTGCTGAAATTTGTCTACAACGGGAGTAGCCGACAAAATAGAAAAATGATTTATGGTTCAAAAACTTAAGCGCCTCATAATTAATAATGACTTCATAAGGCCAACTCAAATAACTTTCCTGAACTTTGTTGTTTCACATACATTAAAAATTGAATTTCGAATCGAAGGGTTTTGATTAATTTGAGACTGCATGTCAGGGAGCAGCTCGATGGGCGATTTTAGGGCTATCCAGACTTGTAATATTTGAAAAATGGACGTTTTGGAGTGAAAAAGGAACTCAAAAAAATATTTTTATGTTAGAAAGGGGAAGTTATTCTGTTTCAAAACTCTCATAGACTTTTGGAGACGTGAAATAATAAGCTAATCAATGGTTTGAATGTTTTCCAGATATGAGCATATGGAACAATTAAATGAGTTTTCGAGTATAATGACCAACAAATAATTTTTAAAAATTGACGAAAAAGTGCATTACATCAAGCAAGAACATTTAGATTATTTGAAAACTTAATTAATAAGGCAATAAATAGCCTTGAAACCTTTCGTGGTTAATACCACAACACAAATGTTCACATTCGAATTATACCTCAGCAAAACTGAATTCAAACAAAAATTTTGCAATTGGAGCTTTTGACTTTTTTGTACGTCAGAAAGAGCGCAAATACCTTTCTCCAAATGACTGGTCGGTCGAACATGTTGTACTTGTCTGCGTGGAAGTTGCACTCCAGCATGAGAGCCGCACCCACCTCAACCATGTAAACCTGAGTCATGGAGAGCAAATTAATATATTTGATGTACAAAATTAAACAAATGTTCTATTTTCACTTTTTGTCAAAATTTTTTTTTCAATCGGTTAGAAAAATATTTTTTACTTTTAACAATTTTTTTTCAAACTCTAATAGTTTTTTCCGGATTCAAAAGTTTAAGTTTGAGTTTGAAAATACAAAAGAAACTGTAGAGTGATGGAGTGTCATCTCACCTGACTTTCGGAGATCATCTTGAAGTAATATTCTGTTGAAATTAATTAAAATGTCTTAATAGGATTAAACAAAAAGTTACTTCATTACTAGCGCACTAAACATTGTTTTTGAATGAGATTTTGTAACAAAATTATGAATTTAATTTCAAACTTAGTACATTACTCTTTGAAAATAAGTTGTTTATACATTATTAAATGTGTTCAGAAATCCTCGCAATTAATTGTATTAGAAACTGAGTGGAAACTCATTTTTGAGTTTTCAAAGAATCTTAAGAGTGGTTTTCGAAAAAATCAAGCACGGGAAAATAAATGAATAAATAATGAAAATTAAAACGGTGAAAAAGGAATAAAAATTAATAGTTCTGGCAGAGAGGACATGAGCGTAGTGGGCGGAATAAAATATCAGAAGGGCAAAAGCACCAAAAGTCTTCAGCTAAGGGACGGTGAGTCAGAGTGGCCATCTCTGCATGCCAGTGGACTTTTTCCATCCAGTCAGTAACTCAAAGGCAGAACAAGCTATTCGGACCTCGAAGATTGAAGACTCCATCAGACTTCATTGGCCGTTCAGCAACACGTCATCATCTCGTGACCGATGAAAGTGACACGCAAAGAGGAAAGATTGTGCTTCCTTTATTTACCAACTTCTTCCAGCAACTTCCAATCACCAGGCCTTTCCAAGCATCTTCTATTTCATAGCTGCCATTGTGTGCATTCACAAAACTGAATTGAAAAAATAACTACGAAAACGTTGGGAAAATATACACGATATGTGTTCATCTAGTAAGTGGTTCTAATGCTTTTAAGGTGGTCTCAGCAATGACGCATCAAAGCACCCCAGACGTGCATGGTGGCGGCAACCGACACGTCGTCGCTTTGAGCCCTGAAGGCGATCTGTACTTTCATTGGCCATCGAAAGAAGCATTCAGCTAATTCGTTGTTTGCCGCCAAAGTGTCTTACGGGTCTTTTTTTCGCCTGCAAAACGCAGGTCCTATGTTACTCCATGTCACGAATTTTTCTTTTGATTTTGAAATGATTGATCAAAAATTCAAATTTAGTATTTTAAGTTTCTTTTCATGCCTTTTCAATCGATCAAATCTCGATCAAACCTTTTTGAATTTCACAGAACAACAATATGGTTTTGTGGGTGTGCATTTTAAAAGCTTTTTTATGTCATGAAATGCATTTTATGCTTTTCCATTTAAAACAAACTTGAAAAACTGTTTTATTACTGATAAAAAAAAACCGCCCAAATCGTTGCAAAAGTAATGTTTATAGTTCCAGACAATAGAGGCACACTTGTTAATGCATGCATATTGAATGAACGAGTGCTCCGTTACAACTTCCATCATTTAAAAACACATGTAGAGGAATAAAGCATAAACAATTTTTTTTGGAACTTTCCAAAAAGCTTGAGAACCAAAGGTTGAAAAATAAATAAGGAGAATTAGTAGCTTCAGACAAAATGCTCTGAAGGTTTGAAAGCAAAAGTGAATAAAAATATGTAAATACTTGAATGAAAGTTCAAATGGCCCATTAAATTTTTTAAAAATATATAAAAAATCTCCAAAAGCCTTTGATGCCGTAGAAACTTGAGAAACGAAAGCAATTGAGCGCTTAAAATCAAGCTAACTTCGGCTCCTTATCGGCCTCACATCCACCTTCGCTGCCTCCACTCTAAACAATTGGGAACTGAATGATGGGTGCACGAGTGGCCAGTCAAAAAAAAATGGGATAATTAAATAATTCTTGTGGACGAGGCTTTTAAAATATGAAAAAGTGGAAAAGTTTTGAGATTGAGGATTTATGACCAGCGATGTAGGTAACGTTTCAAAAACACACTCGCTTGCACAACAAACTATTCACAGCCAAAGTAATATACAAGCACGGAAAAAATTAAACAAAGACAAAAACACAAAAAACTCAAAAGAATGACAGATAAACAAAAAAAGCAACAAACGGAAAATAAATGCAAACACAAAAGGGCTTGTACAATCGTGCAGGCAGGGTGGACAAACGAGCGTCAGGAGAGGCTTGCATGGCAAGTTGTGGTGACATATGGCACTGCAGCTTGACTGAGTGCTACAGCGCGGTGTGGGCTGCAGAATATTCAAATTCACACTTCTCCGTCTGAAGTGAAAAAGTCGTTGCAGGTGTGGCGTTGTAGCCAGGAATACAATCATGAAAATTTTATTTATTTCCTTTTTGCAAATCAGGTTTTTTTTCATAAATAAAAGCGACTTTTTTAATTTTTAACAAAACTTTTTCCTAAAGCACTCATAAACATGTTGTGATTACAATCTAACGCACCATTTCGACCTGTGCAGCTTATAGGTCCCACAACCTCGTTCAGAAAGTCCTGTCTCACTTCTACAGTTCTTACACCAACCATCTACCAGCCATGCCACACTAGTTAAAGGGTAGGCATGACAGGAATAAAGTAAAAATCTTTCGAAAGTTTTAGCCATCGGCACTGCAAACATCTTTCATCAGCCTGGCCTAAGAACTGAAATAACAGTTATATTCTGACACTTTTCCTCTGAATATTTCATGGATTGCTTCCACGCAAACTCGATATTCACGAATGCTGATTAAATCGCTTATTTTTTAAGCAATTTTCTATCCTGTGTGGATGTCTCAGCTTTGGGTTTCGGTTTGAAAGCGTAAAAATTTGAAAAAGTGGAAATGATAAAAAATGGGTATTAATATGTCATCCTTGAAATTCATCTTTTTTTATTCTAATTCCGAGTTTTTTTTATTGATAAAATAACGAATAAATATAAATAACTTTGAAGGATTATCAAAATTCTTCGACTCTGCGTGATTAATTGCTCTGTTTCTCATATGCCATTATTTAGTCAATTGGTCGTAAATAAAATAAAAGCTTTGATTCATCAATTTTCCAACTATATATTTATCATCGTATTGTAAGACATTTCAAAAATCAGAACTTTCATAGCAACCACCCACCGAAAAACTGATTTTGTGATACCGGAGACGAAGTAGTGGATGGCAGCATACACTATCGGGCCAGCAACAGCAAGACCATTTTACAGCGTTCTCATGTTTTGTGCACTTTTAATAAACTTTTTATCATTTTTACACGTAAAATCTTTCCTATAAAGTACACAGACTCGCTGAAAAGCTGTTTGTTATGGGGTTCTGGCCTCTGAAGGGCCTTCAGCTTGTGTGATGTGCTTCTTACGAGTGCGTTTTGTAGTGTTTCGCCATTGAAAAGTGTTTGCAGTGCTAACGGCGTGAGTTTATGAATAGTGATAGTGGAAGTAAAAAAATCTAATCGATTTTGTCGGGTCGTTGGAAGGCATTGATTGGGGCCGATGGGAGGTGGAAGGGCTGTGAGTGTTGGGAGGAACGATGCAGGTGTGTGGGTTCGCTGAAGTTGGGTGATCGTTGTGCTTGTCTTGTGTTTGTCTTCAAATAGTTGAAAGTGCTCCAATACGGATTGAAGAGTTATTTCAGCTTATTGATTAGAGCTGGTTTCATGCACCAGGTTTGCAAGATTAGCTGAAAGTACAGCGAAGAGTGTACAAACCTTCAAATTTAATCTTCTGATAAATAAGCTTGCAAAAGTTCTTCAAGCATTTTTCCTTGTGTCAGTGCATTTGTTCATGACTTTTGTGCTCTTTTGAATATTTGAGGCTTTTGATGAAAGCAACCATGAAAATTACCATAAACAATACTTTGGAAACATTGACCAACATAAGTAAAGACACAACGAAGCAAAATAAATCAAACTTTTCTAAAATTTCAAAGATTAAAAAAAAAATTGAACAAGTTACAAATTACAAAAAGAGAACCACAAATCACACAAACAATAATGACTTCTCGAAGATTGTCATTGATCAAAATGTATGAAAGAAAGTAGATCCGAAATAATAATTACAAATCTCCTTCCTTCCATTGTAAATCAAATAAAAAATCGGAAAAGGTTCAAGCAAAAAATATTTGAAAACCTACAAGCTGAAAAAATTACTTTGTAGAAGCTACCCTGCAATAAGAAAAAATAATTGAACAGATTAGCTGTTTTGAAAATATTGTAACTGGAAATTTGAAAAAAATTGATAAGATATAATTAATCATCAAGTCAGGAAACCTCATGAAACAAGGTTATAAAAATTGAACATGGAAACTGAAAGTAAGTTGGTTTTTTAAAAACTTTATTAATGAAATAAATAATAATGAAATAAAATAAAAATAGCGAACTGATATAGAAAAGTTTTTTCTTGAATCCTATTCGCAATTCTTTGCGGGCAGGAACACCCTCGTCATAGAATGACACAGCAATGTCACACGTGGTTCAGAAAGCGTGTTTGTGTGTTCAGCCAGCGTAAATACAAACTGCATAGAAAATAAAATAACATAATGTTAATTCAATCATTTGAAATTAAACTCAATCTTGTTTGTTCGAGAGAAAAATAGATTTTCTCGAAATAAAAGTTATTTTGTATTGATTGGGTATTTCAAACGTTCGCAGTTCACTTATAATGTTCCAGAAAAATTCTCATAAAAGAGGTTTGGAGTGCTGATTTTATTATTATTACCTTCTCTGAACATCAGTTAATCACGTGACAACACTTTTTATGACGGTGTATGTACCGTAGAAATTAATGAATTGTTATCTTGTGTGAGTTTTCCTAGGGTTGATCGGTGTCCAGTTGTAATAGGCAACAGGCAGTTTGACAAACGTTTTTGCGCTACGAAACAACATGAACAAAAAGAAGTGTTACAGTTTAATAAAAGCAAAAACCTTAATAGAATTAGTAAGCACTTTAAGAAAAATATTCTTACAAACATGCATTACTTCTTGCTACTTAGGACGCTCTTATATGATTTATGCAGCCTTTACCACGCTCCCATGCCTCCACTTCCACGCCATGCAAAGGATCATATCGATGGGATGATGTTAATTTGGTTGTTTTCATGCCGAGGCCGACATCCACCTCTGCCACTCAGTCAAACCTACTTTGCTCGATCGAAAGCTTGACTCCAATTTGAATTGTTTAATTTTGAAATTTAAAAGTAAACTTATTGGGGTTTGTTATAAGTTGCTCTCGAGTACGATGCAGTAGCTCATGATTAAAGAAAAACATACTTAAAAAGGTCAAGGCATAATATTTATTTTTATATTTAGGAAACTGGAAAAGCATGAGTTACGATATGCCAGAAATTTTTAAGTTAG
The DNA here is from genome assembly GCA_947562095.1 of Branchellion lobata. Classification (NCBI taxonomy): domain Eukaryota; kingdom Metazoa; phylum Annelida; class Clitellata; order Hirudinida; family Piscicolidae; genus Branchellion; species Branchellion lobata. The sequence continues at coordinate 1,861,462 of OX387247.1, read as the reverse complement.
CTGGGTTTCTTTTCAGTTTTCAATGAAATCCACAAAACCCTGGTATTATCATTTCAAAAATAATATTCATTTACTTTGAGTTTTTCTAATTCAGAGCGTTTTTGAAAAAAAAAAGTTTTTACTTTTTAATAAAAATTTATGAACCTAAAAAGGCATTTACAAGGAAATTATCATTTTGCTACTGAGTAGAGGAGATATATGACTTCGAAAAAAAAATTTCAAATGAATCAAGCATAATTTTTTATTTAACTTTTTAAAATATCTGAATTAAAACCAATCAGAAATTGATGAGTGGCGGGGATGAGGCATAGCAATCTGTCTTGAACATATTTCTGGAGGATCACCCTAATATTCCAATGAATAAGCCACAACTAGTTGACGACATGAATTTATAGAATGGAAAAGATGTTTTTACAAAAGCCAATGCTCTGAAAAGTTTGAAAATTTGAAATGAAAAGACGCGAATAAAATCAGTCTAGCGAAAAAGAATGTACTTAGAATCTTTTGGGGCTAGAAGGAAAATTCTTTGAATTAATACATTCAAACTGATGTTTTTTGTTATGATTGGATTGTTGGCACATCCAATGCGTTCCCACATTTTATAAATTTTAAAAACTCTACCAATTCATGTTTGAAAGTGACATTTACCTCCAACATCCCTATTTTTTCAAACTGTATTTTTGATGATTTCTCATGAATAAGGTGCAGAATCTTGTGGTAAATCTCAACATAAATTTGAATCAAAGGCGTAAATTTGAAGACAAGCTGTTTTATGGTCAGACTAGCAGGTATAAAGTTCTCCGCAGGCACTTTTGCTTGAGAGCGTGAAGAACCAAGGGGTGTGATAAATCTCCGAAAGTCTAAAATAAGGAGAAGTTCCGAGGCACTTTGAAGTGTATCCCGCACTGAATTAATAGCCCTTCAAACGCTTGTGAGGCCTTTCTTGCGAGTTGATGGCCAGTGTGTCGTTGAGTGGCTACACAGTGTGCAACTCTCAAAAGATTGGAAACGTTTTCAACCGCTGAATAAAATTATTTTTGACTTTTTCCGATTGGTATAAATACAATATTTGTTTGCAGTCGGTGAAAACTTGTCTCTTATATTCACATCCCTTGTGATGTTCACCTACGATTTTCAACGTCAACTCTGAAACAGCCGTTGAGTTTGTGTTGTATGTTCAATAAATGATAACTGTTGAATTCGAAAGAAAGATTTTGCTGTGAATGCAAACCAGTTAAAAATTTGGTGGTGACCAGATGTCAGCCTTCCTCAAGGGACAACACGCATTCTCCACCGAGGTCATGAAGAAGGGTGCAGAATGGAGAAGGATGTTTCGAAGGAGCTTGTGCGTAAATAACCATTATAAGCACTGAAATCTAATAAAGAAGCACGAGTTGAGAAAATAAATTTTGACGTTGACATGAGCACCCTTTGACGATGTGGATGATGATAAAATGGAGAATATTGATCTTGAGACGTTTGAAGACTAAAACGAAAATAACGACGATATTTCTCATTTACATTTTAAGCAAGTGTTCCAAAGTCCCAGAAATGCCAAAAAAAGTTTCAATGAGAAGTTCAAACAATGGAATGAGTAGGAAAAGATTTTGTTACAAAATGAAAGTTCCGAGTTAATGATTATGATACTTTTACAAAAAATAAAAAATATTTGGAGCATGGATCAGTTTCAATTGATTGTCCGTAAAATTAACATTCAAAATTAGATAAAAAAAGCAAATTTTCAAATTTAGTTCATTCAGCGTTTTCCACTTTCTTCATCACACGAAGCCTTCCAAATAGACAAATTTTCACAACCACCAGATGAAACTTGATAATAACTGGATTAACAAATGGCTTAGCATTACAGAAAATTACCCATCAGAATGTAGAAAACTTGTGAACATTATTCTTGAAAAGTACGAAATAGCTTCTTGTACACAACTATTTTTTTAATTAAGTACAAAGCTGCATTGCTTGGTGTTGAAAGACTCAGGCCGTTGTCATCGCCTCTGAGGCTGCACTCACCACATTCCAGACCTACCATTAGTTCCCACCCTGCCTTTTTATACGCTTTCCATCATTGCCTCTCAGATACCTTTTTGGGTTTCTTCTTTAAAATATTCCATTTCAGAGCATGGTCCAAGTTTTAGACTTTCTTTTTTTCAAAAATATTAACTAACCACAGCTGTTTTCAATATTTTGTCATTTGGGCCTTTATGGGCTCAACACCGCAAAAGGTTTTTTGCATAAAAAATTTTGGAAAAAAGATTTGTTTTATACTTGAAAATTTTGAGCACGAATCGTTGGAGCAAGAATAATTGTTTTCTTTTCTGATTTCAATTTCGAAAATTTTTCATTTGCATGCTTTCTACTTGCTACTCCGGCAGATAATATTTATTCTTTGTTTCTTACACTTTTTGTCAATTCAATTTTTTTAAACCACAATATAGTGATGGGTTATGCTATTACCGTGAACAATAAATATATATTTTTGACAAAAATTACATTAATATTTTTTGGACTAAAAAATCGTTAACAGAAATTATAAAGTTGATAAAAACAATCAAGTCTCACGTGAGGGCCCATTTATAATCTTGATATGTTTGACTACAATGTGAAAACAACACTTCACTTGAAAATGGTTTCTGAGGAAGCGGTGGATGCGGGTAAATCTAACATAATTAGTGATTTTGTGTGCCACCCGCTTCTACAGCTCAAAAGCACTTCATTACAGAGCTCACAATGAGTCTGGAGAATTATCTTTGAAACAACTCAACTTTTTGAAACAAGAAAAGCTTTCATCAACTTGCTTATCATTTGTCATTATTCATCTCAATTATTTCCTTTTCAAATTGGAGTTATTATTATTATTATTGTCCTTTATTATTATTCATTTTATTCATTTTTTTATTAGCTATTATTTTTATTCTTCATTATTATTCATTTATTTTTTTTTAATTTTATTATTTTTATTTTTTTATTTTTTATTAATAGTTATATTAATAAAAAGAAATAAATAAAAAATAATAATAATAATGATAATAATAAGAATAATAATAATAATATTTTTTATATAATTCTTTAATTCTTTATTTTATTATTATTATTATTATTTTTATTATTATTATTATTATTATTACTTTATTATTATTATTATTATTATTATTATTATTATTATTATTATTATTATTATTATTATTATTATTATTATTATTATTATTATTATTATTATTATTATTATTATTATTATTATTATTATTATTATTATTATTATTATTATTATTATTATTATTATTATTATTATTATTATTATTATTACTATTATTATTATTATTATTATTATTATTATTATTATTATTATTATTATTATTATTATTATTATTATTATTATTATTATTATTATTATTATTATTATTGTTATTATTATTATTATTATTATTATTTTTATTATTATTATTGTTATTATTATTATTATTATTATTATTATTATTATTATTATTATTATTATTATTATTATTATTATTATTATTATTATTATTATTATTATTATTATTATTATTATTATTATTATTATTATTATTATTATTATTATTATTATTATTATTATTATTATTATTATTATTATTATTATTATTATTATTATTATTATTATTATTATTATTTATATTATTATTATTATTATTATTATTATTATTATTATTATTATTATTATTATTATTATTATTATTATTATTTTTATTTTTATTATTATTATTATTATTATTATTATTATTATTATTATTATTATTATTATTATTATTATTATTATTATTATTATTATTATTATTATTATTATTATTATTATTATTATTATTATTATTATTATTATTATTATTATTATTATTATTATTATTATTATTATTATTATTATTATTATTATTATTATTATTATTATTATTATTATTATCATTATTATTATTATTATTATTATTATTATTATTATTATTATTATTATTATTATTATTATTATTATTATTATTATTATTATTATTATTATTATTATTATTATTATTATTGTTATTATTATTATTATTTATTATTATTATTTTTATTGAAGAACTCAACATAAATAAATGTGAAGATGAATTGAAATAGATCTGAGAATACAGCCCAGTTTTGCATTAATCCACCTGAAACATGAATTGACGAAGCCATGATTATATAAAAATCTAGTTTCAATCACCAAATGTGTTAGTGATAATGATGTCAAAAAAGATTATTTTCTCGTTTCTTCTTGTGAAATTCATTGTTGAGAGCGAAAACTAAAGTTTGAGGAATTCTTTCAAAAGTTGCTTGAGGAGGATATTCGGCATGATAGAGTGAACAAGGGCATGAAGGTAAAAATTTTACTAATTATAATTTTCCAGCGTTTGAGTAACGAGGAAGATGAATGATGGATTTGATGGATGGATGGATCTGATGGATGGAGGGAGATGATGGATGGGAAGATGACAAAAAAGTGAATGATAAATGAATGAATAAACAAAACAAGAAATGAAATGTATACGGTCATAAACGAAAAATTAAAAAAACGGATGACCGCAATCTTTGGTTACTAATCTGGTTTTTAGTTACTGCCTGTACAACTCACCCTCCCAGCTTAGGTAGTAGTGTCTAGGCTGGCAAACCTTCTCGTGGTGGTTCATTTTTCAGCGTTACAAGACAATAACCTTTGTTTTGTTGGGCTACAAACAATTATCAAAGGCAGTAAGAGAGCCCTATGATAATAACCACTGACGACGTTTTTTGCATTAAAAATACCGCGGAGATAGCGATGAAAGAACTGGTGGTAGCTGTAATAGGCGGTTGAATTGCGTATTATCGTAATAAAGATTATTGACAACCTCGAATATGGACGATGTTGGCGGTGCTGCTTGCCTAGTCTCAATAAATCAAACGAGACAACCATTATTGTGAAATAAAAACTATTTGGCAGAAGTTCCGATAAGAGTTATGATAACGCAGAACAGGCAAGTATGACGCAGTGTGGTGACGATGATTTATGGGTGGTATTGAGTGGTTGATGTGGAGTAGGATGGCCTGGTGTCAGTTTTCAGTGTGTGGTGGTGGCAATTTGTTGAGGGGGGGGTGTGGTGGTGGCAATTTGTTGAGGGGGGGGGAGGGAGGTGTGGTTGTGGCAATTTGTTGAGGAGTGTGTGGTGGTGGCAATTTTTTGGGGAGTATGTGGTGGTGGCAATTTGTTGAGGGGTTTGTGGTGGCAATTTGTTGTTGGGGGAGGGGGGGTGTGGTGGAAATTTGTTGGAGGGGGTGTGGTGGTGGCAATTTGTTGGTAAGTGTGTGGTGGTGGCAATCCTTTGAGGAGGTGTGGTGGTGGCAATTTGTTGGAGGGGGGGGTGGTGGTGGTTCCAATTCTCAAAGTAGCATAGAAGCTCTATAGTGGCAGTGTTGTGAAACAGGGGGTGGCTTTTTGTGGCCAATGTGATCATTAATGGTCTTTTGACGATGACTGCATGGTGTGATGGCTCTAATAAAAGGCTTATGAAAGGCCACTAAACAGCCACTTGGCAGGCTTGGGGCCTTGATAACATGTGACTTATTCCTGTGATACGCTCAGAACATGCCTTTGCAAATTGAAGATTTTGTTGCCCATGTTGTTACAATCTAAAACTTTTACAACCTGAGGTTTTCACAACTAGGAATTTTAAAAACTAAAATTTTTTATAAGCTGAAATTTTCATAACTTTGAATTTTTAAACGTTCAATTTTTATTTTCAAGGCATTTGAAAAAGATTCACGCATAAATGACTTACCAAAGTATGAACGCTGATATTCCAATGAAAGTTTATAAAATTATTTGCTTCATGTGGAAGGAAAGTAAATTGAAATAATGAAACAAATAAAACTTCAGTGCTGCACCCAGACAAGCCTTTATAGATAACAAAGTTTGACGATTTTAAAAAACAATTTTTTTATCAATTGAAATTTTTTTTTAATTAAATTTTTCAATTTGAAGATTCAGTTTCTCCTCTCGAAAAAGTTTTGGTAAAACATTCAATTAAAAAAATGTTAATAAAAGGAAACTGTCATAAATAATAAAAAGCTGAAACATGAGGAGGTTACTTGAGGTCCTTAAAGTTTTAGGGGTTCTCGCTACAAGGCAGACAACCCATCTTCAAAAACCCTTTTTTGGGAAAAATAATGAATTTTGCAATAAGACTGCATATAAATATAAATAGTCATCCTTCCTAAGTTCTTTATAAATTCTCAAAACGCTTTGAATCCTTTATGAGTGCGATATTTTTTACAAACGTTTCAACTTTTTGAAAGTAATTATTTTCGGACTAGAATGGAAAACTAATTTGTTTTAGAAATGTTGAAAATTTGAAACTTTAAAGTTTTAAAAATTGAAGTTTTCGTTTGCCCTCTCAAAAGATAGTGCCTTATATGCATATATTTATTCCATAATCCTTTATAAGGCAATCAAGCGCCTCTAACGTCCTATTACGCCCCTACAATGACGACAGGTGACAGAAAAAACTGTTTTAATGGCCATAAAATTGATTTTTTTTAGTAATTTATTTTTTCTATAACCTCTTTTGAAGCCTCAAAGACCATTGTTTTTGATATATTTTTAATAGTCCACAAGGTCAAAAACATGAAAACAAATTTGTTTCTATCTTCAATCATCACAGCTGCACGAGCAGAGTTTTTCATCGAACATTTTTCCAAAAACAATCACATTTCAAAAGTTTTAAAGTACTTTTTTTATTTTCACTATTTGTTTTCTCGAATGAAAAAATTAAATAAATGTTACAAATTTGAAGTTTAAAAGAATTTGTATTCAACAAACATACGCCCTCGCTTGGAACATCCACCCGATACACATTTAGCTTCACTTCAGAGAAAAATCAATCTTCTTGCATTCAAATCACCATTAACTTTTGATTCGTTCCTAGTAGTTTTTCAAACCATATGTTTTTGCTATTTTGTTCTCCGATGTTGATTCGCAGGCTTGCAAGAGTATGCACCGAATGGCGTTTGCGCATCCAACCCCTCAAGCCTTTCAGAAGGGGAACGTCGTTCTATCGAATCACAACGACAACCTTCACAAGAATACGTAGGATAATTCTACAACCACAGACTACAGTGGTGGACCTGTCTCTTCAAGTGTTTTTGTGGGCTTTTGTGTTATTTCGGAGTTTCATAACCGATTTTGTAAGGATCTTCTTCTCGTTTTAGCTACTTTTCTACTCAAAAATAGTGGCTTAACGCTGCGGTTTTTCTACTTATTCCATAAAAGCAAAATATTTTAAAAAACTGAATGAACAATCTTATCTCTTGATTTGAATAACATGTCAAGAGTGCCTAATCCCAATTGGAGAATTTTAAATTATTTTGGAAATTATTCGAGTTATTATAGTTTGGTTAATTCGCCTTGCTAATGCATAAAAAATGCAAAGAAGCTTTTGAAAGACAATTTTCTGAAAAAAATTTTGGAACAAATTTTCAAAATTCATTTGAGTATTTCCAAGAAGTTTTGAATTATTTGCCCCTCTATGAAGTTGATGGAAACAGTATAAAAATCGAAAAATTTGAAGGATTTCATTTTCAAACGGAAGGAATTTGTGTTTACTGCTGTTTCTGAAAGTTCCATTGCCCCAAGTTGCAGCATCCGATGTCAAAAGCCACTAAATTGAGGACTCGAGCTCACTTTATCTCACCGCTGCATCTCTTCAGACCTCCACAATAGAAGCAACCACCAGCTTCTACATGATTTCTTTGTGAACTCCAAATTGAATAATTAATCAAAATAATGGAACGTTTGCGTCAAAGACTCTTCCAATAAGTAATCCTTTTGCTATTGCCGCTTGTCATCCATTCATTATGAGCAGCTAAGAACTTCACTGTTTGACCCACGCAATGTTGTGTAAATAAGACTGTCCATTCGAAGGAGAACCCCTCTTTTTGAAGTACCATTCAGCCTCAAATCAACATTCCACTTTGGAATAACGTTTGACCAAACCAACATATGACTCCAAACTAACATTTGACAAACTAAAATTTGACTTCAAACTGACATTCGACTTCGAACTGGCATTCCACCTCAAAGTAACATTCCACCTCAAAGTAACATTCCACTTCAAAGTAACATTCCACCTCAAAGTAACATTCCACCTCAAAGTAACATTCCACCTCAAAGTAACATTCCACCTCAGAGTAACATTCCACCTCAAAGTAACATTCCACCTCAAAGTAACATTCCACCTCAGAGTAACATTCCACCTCAAAGTAACATTCCACCTCAGAGTAACATTTCGGCCTCAAAGTAACATTCCACTTCAAAGTAACATTCCACTTCAAAGTAACATTCCACCTCAAAGTAACATTCCACCTCAGAGTAACATTTCGGCCTCGAAACTCTACGAGAGTAATGCCACTGCACTAATATTCGTATTTGTATTGTTTTGTATTGCACCTAAAACAAATTACTCCAGCGGCATTGGACACCATCAAAACACCTCAGGTGCTTGAATTAATGCCACAATTTGTGTAATACCTCAGACAATCTGCATTAAATCACACTCAAAGTCATAAAGCAACATATAGGCACCATAAATGCAAGCAGCCAACGCTGTCCCTCAGTTCCATGCCCGCGAAGCAATCACACTAGTGGGCAAATGCACGTTCATCAAACTAATTACGACAAACTCCTTCTCATAGACGTGATTCCACGTGCACACTTTCAATCAGCCCTTCATGGGCCTGGTCAGATACTCCCGTCAATTTACTACCTTTTTTAAGCAGATTTGTATTGTTTGAAAGTCTCAGAAATGTTGTTACTTCCAAATAGAAGCGTTCTTCGAGTGAATTCATGATGAAGAGACCAGAATATCTTTTTATACTTTCAATCACGCTGACATATTCTGTGGCCGCATGAGGAGGCTGTGCTCTTCAGTGCAAAGAGCTGATGGAAGCCACAATGGCGAACATCGATAAGGTCTCAAACCCGCAAAATATCTTCATGTTTCAAAATTCAAACAAAACGTTTTTTCAACAACTGAAGGCTTTTCTAAACTTTTTTTTGGCTGTTTCTTGCTTTTCTCTATTTCCACCCACACTTGCCACCTTGCAAGATAGTCTCGCAGGCTTGCGAGTGCAATTCAAAGGACTATGAGCGGGAGTATTAGGGCTCGACATTGTTGAGGGCTTTCAAATTGTCTTCTCATTGCTTCCTCTTGCGGCAAAGATTTTCCGATCTGTATGTGCTTTGTTGTTTTTCAATGAAACCTGTCTGAATCTATTCTTACCTCAAATGTTTTCACTTCTGTAGTTATAGTTCTTTGAGGAATTTTTTTAAATTTCTAATGCTTAAAAAGCTTTGTGACTTCGTCAGTGCCCTCGTCTTAGCAAGTCATTATTCACTCGTGAAAAATTCATTTTTTAAGTAAAAAACTCGAATAAATTTGTATGTATTAACTTTGAATTTCTAAAAAGTGAACAATAAATTAGATTCTAAAAAGAGCAAAATTGTATGTAGATGGATAGATGGATGGATGGAGGAATGTGAAGGATGAGGTCGTCATGCCCAGGTGTTTCAATGCCAAGTATCAACCAAAAAACTCACCATCAGCAATATAGGCGAGCGAAGATAAATTTGTGGAGAAGAAGAAGAAGATAATGATGATGTTGGAAGATGGAGGAGCCATGGCAGTTCCGTGGATGTCAACTGAAAAAAAATAGAGCTGTTAATAAAATAGGTGTTGAAAACTTCGAGAGATTATTTATTGAAATGGATATTTTTGTGTTTCCATCAAGGGTGTGTTTGATTAGCTCATTAGGTTTTACGCTGAAAAATAAAGTAGTGGTGGATGTAGAAGTATTAGTAGTAGTAGTAGTAGTAGTAGTAGTAGTAGTAGTAGTAGTAGTAGTAGTAGTAGTAGTAGTAGTAGTAGTAGTAGTAGTAGTAGTAGTAGTAGTAGTAGTAGTAGTAGTAGTAGTAGTAGTAGTAGTAGTAGTAGTAGTAGTAGTAGTAGTAGTAGTAGTAGTAGTAGTAGTAGTAGTAGTAGTAGTAGTAGTAGTAGTAGTAGTAGTAGTAGTAGTAGTAGTAGTAGTAGTAGTAGTAGTAGTAGTAGTAGTAGTAGTAGTAGTAGTAGTAGTAGTAGTAGTACTAGTAGTAGTAGTAGTAGTAGTAGTAGTAGTAATAGTAGTAGTAGTAGTAGTAGTAGTAGTAGTAGTAGTAGTAGTAGTAGTAGTAGTAGTAGTAGTAGTAGTAGTAGTAGTAGTAGTAGTAGTAGTAGTAGTAGTAGTAGTAGTAGAAGTATTAGTAGTAGTAGTAGTAGTAGTAGTAGTAGTAGTAGTAGTAGTAGTAGTAGTAGTGGTAGTAGTAGTAGTAGTAGTAGTAGTAGTAGTAGTAGTAGTAGTAGTAGTAGTAGTAGTAGTAGTAGTAGTAGTAGTAGTAGTAGTAGAAATAGTAGTAGTAGTAGTAGTAGTAGTAGTAGTAGTAGTAGTAGTAGTAGTAGTAGTAGTAGTAGTAGTAGTAGTAGTAGTAGTAGTAGTAGTAGTAGTAAAAGTAGTAGTAGTAGTAGTAGTAGTAGTAGTAGTAGTAGTAGTAGTAGTAGTAGTAGTAGTAGTAGTGGTAGTAGTAGTAGTGGTAGTAGTAGTATTAGTAGTAGTAGTAGTAGTAGTAGTAGTAGTAGTAGTAGTAGTAGTAGTAGTAGTAGTAGTAGTAGTAGTAGTAGTAGTAGTAGTAGTAGTAGTAGTAGTAGTAGTAGTAGAAGTAGTAGTAGTAGTAATAGTAGTAGTAGTAGTAGTAGTAGTAGTAGTAGTAGTAGTAGTAGTAGTAGTAGTAGTAGTAGTAGTAGTAGTAGTAGTAGTAGTAGTAGTAGTAGTAGTAGTAGTAGTAGTAGTAGTATTAGTAGTAGTAGTAGTAATAGTAGTAGTAGTAGTAGTAGTAGTAGTAGTAGTAGTAAAAGTACGATTTTCATTAGTGTAGTAATACTATAATTTTATTAGAGTAGTTATTGCAGTCTAGTAGGAGAATAATTGTTGGAATTATTCTTGGCGTAATGCTGGCGTCAGCCTTGAAAGTTATGTATGTTTGGAAACATGTTGAGTCAAACTTTGCAGAATGTACTCAAGGTTGAATAATCTTGTTGAAAAATTTTGCACCTGGCCAATATAAAGCCCCGCAAAAGATTAGTGGTGTGGATGGTGTGTTGGGATGCAAGCACCTTCCAATTTTAATTATTATCAGCAGCATTCTAATTGCTATTCCTCCTCCACAAACAGCTCGACCGCTTGATAACTCATACTTTATAAGCGTAAGTAAATTGTGTAGGAGCGATGAAAAGGTATCCACAAAACAGAGATGCAATCACAACGAGGGCTTTGTTCGCATTTGCAAACCGCTTACAATTGTTTGAACATTTTTAAACTTAAACATTTTGTAGGCATAGAAACCGAAGTAAGTGATTATTGCAAGGATCTTCGTTGCTCTTGAGCGTCTCTAGCCACAGCTTGCTACGGACTAAAGAGGCCTCCTCTTTCGATGGCATTAGAAATAATTAAAAACCCTTCCAAAACTTAAGTATTCTCTTAATAGCATGCAAATCCTTTGCAGTCTTCTTTGCTCTCAACTTACTAGAATTAGACTCTACTTAAATCTTCTCAACGTGTTTGAGTTCTTTTCTGTGACCGCTTAACGACCCCTTCAAACGTCCATGAAGCCACGCATAGTCAAGTTTCTGTTTCAAAAGAATTTTCATGCATATTAGTGGTATCAACTTTACCCAGCCCTCTCTAATGCTACCACTTTGTAACTCTTTCTGTGTGTGTTCGCTCTTGCACTGCAAGCCTATGTAGCTTGGCAGAGCAGTACTGCGCTCAACAAGCATTTTCTTGCATTTTTTATTTTTAACGTCATCATCGTTCCATGCATATTTATGATGGAATTCTCTGTGGAAGCATTCATTAATACTTAATTTGTGGCTTTTGCGAACAAAAAGCAACTTAGAGCAAAGAGGTTTTGTTGTAGTGCAACCCTGGTTGAAAGTTTTCCTTGTTCATGTAACGAAGCTTGTCGATGACTCAGGTTAATCTCACTTGAAATCCTGTGCCAAGTCGAAAAGTCTGTTTTCGCATTGAAGTTTTCATCTTTTGTGAGATCTTCAAAAAGTTATTTTTTCAACTAAAACCCTCGAGCTATCTTATCATTTAAAAGTAACTAAAGAAAAGGATTCAAAATAAATTTTTCTCACATGTTTAATGGAAAACTTATGAAAGTTCAGAGACTTTCTTTCCACGTTTCGTTTAAGCACTTTCACCACCAACTTACTGACCACAGCTCGGCATGCAGGGACAGTAAGAGCTCTGTGGATTGAAAGGCTAATCTTTCACATGATTGATTGGCGAGGTGCACAGATTAAGCGACATATGAAGTTTGAAATTGCGAAGTATTTCATGAATGATGGCATCTTGTTTTAAAAAAATAAACTTTTTTTCACACGGACTTTTTCATTTCGATTATTGTGGAGTCCCATACTTTTTGGATAAATTAGAAATCATGCAATTTTTTTGTTGGAAAGCAAAAGATTGTTTTCAATCTTTTCTGCAACGATTCATCAATGTTCGAAAAGTTCACGGAATTCTATTACTTCCCATTCATCATAATCTTCAGAGAACCTCGTCAATTGATAGCACGACCACTACACAAAGCCGAGAAGACTTTCCAAGGTAAGCAATGGCCAAATAAATCATGAAACTTGAAACAAAAGTATTTACTTTGGAGTATATTGAACAAAGAAATTTGCATATTTCTCAGTTGGCTGATTGCAACTTTATAGCAAAGTACCAGCCTCACGCACGTTTGTAAAGGAATATTTCTAACAACTTCATCTCCCTTACCTTTGACCTTCCAACAACTGAAGCCAAGTGCATTCTCACACTAGCGTTTTTGAATTCTTCATACAAACCTTTTTTATTGATTTTATTTTTATTTTTTGTTTTTATAACTTTTTCAAAGTATATTTTTCTGTTTTTATTATATTGTTTGAATATTCGTTTGATTTTAAATCATTGTTTTTGAGTATTTATGACCTCAAATCGTTTTGTGATGCTCTTCTTGACAATAAACTTTTCTGTATGCACAGGCAAGTAGTGGAAGGTAAACCATAGTTTCACTACTTGCATGGTTTTCAAATTTTCTTTTCAAACTCACCCGTTTGAAGCAATTCGTGAGCATCGTACGCTTGATATAGTGCATATGTAAAATTAATCCGGTTAAACAATGATGTACAGCCGTAGGTCTCTGTTTGGTTCGCTAAATCATAAATATGAGAGCAAGCAGGAAGGAAATACTTCATTGATATAGTACCATTTTCCAAGATCTGTACACTGAAGCATTCATTTGCTACATAAATCTCACTTTGCTTAATTCCTGGCATACAAACATCAAGGACCCCCATCATTGAACGTAATAAAGATTCATTCATACTTGTGTGCATTTATCGTGTACGCTTGGAGGTGCTTTATTAAAATATCCACAACTACTTGAAATATTCATCACCAACGTTGTTTGCATGGGAGGAGTCAAATTAGGATTTTAATTTTAATTGACAGATTCGGTAGTTGAGCAACCTTACCTAAACAAGCAAGTCACCAAATTTTTCGATCAACACTCCAAACCTCGTTCGAAAGCCTCACAAGAAACTTTCGTGGCGGAGATAAATTATGTAAGTAGCCCGTTTCGAATTTTTCATAATTTTTTTTTCAAACTTGAAAAAATTTCAAATTTTTACGCAAATTCTTCATTTCAAATTGTTTTTAGCAATTAAATTATTCAGCAACTTTAAATTGATTTTGTCTCAAGTGACGTTTTTCACATTTTTTATTCGAAACGACTGAATTTTTTTTTCTTTCTTCATGCCTCATCACTCATGCACCCTGAAGCTCCAGAGACCTCTATGACGCCATTAAGTCTTCTTCAAACTTTATCCAAATATCAATTTTGTCTTTCTTCCACAAACGCATTGGTAAACTCACTTTTGTTTGGAAGACAGCGAAAACAAACAAAACTTGAGTTGTACTTTGAAAGATTTGAGGTTGTAATGGATGAGTCATTTGTTTTATTAGGTTGATGTTTTTGACACGGTTTCAACCTGTTTAACGCATTCTGCATTAACCAAGAGAAGATTTGGACTTGCTCAAACATTTTCCACAACTATTACCCACTTTTCATTTTCAGTTGAAGTTTGAAAACCGCTTTAAAAAATAGCTTGTCTTTCAAGCCGTCATTCATTTTGAAATATTCCATGCAAGATTGATCGAAATTAAAAAAAACGACAAAAAAAGTTTGAATAAGTATTGAAAACGTCGAGCAGAAGCCGATTTTTAATAACTCTCATTTATAAACATGTTTTTTCTAGTATTCTCTATCGTCCCAAGCAACGTGCCATTGTTCTTAAAGTTCACAAAGCTTATCAACTTCAGTGTAAAATATTGATTGCCAGCCGTTTGGTGGTTTTGTGTAATCATAGTTATTGGCATTTTTCAAACTCGATTATTGGTTTTTTATGCAGTTTTTGTGGCTTTTCAATGCGTTCATTTACCCTCTTGCTCTACCCTTTGGAACCTCAACGCCATCGATACATTCCTGCTAGATCGTGCCTATCGTTTGTTGGCGCACTGCATGAAAACAAAGTTTGGCAATAAATTTTGCTCTTTGCCTCTTTAAAAAGGCCTGATAGAAATGGAAAAACTCTATAAACATTTCAAAGCTCGTTTTAACACTGCTATTTACAAATAATGAAACCATTCAAAAAATATTATCCAGAGCAAGAAAATTTCGTTTGAAAATATTTTGACCACACACGGCACAACTATTATTTCACAACAGTGCCAAAATTGAAGAATTTTCATTGGCGTGTAAAATTTAAAAGTGGAGAAATCAAAATTGTGGGTTTGGGATCCACAATAAACCATTTCCACACACGCATCTGCCAAACAATTTTTAGCTTTCCTTAAATGCATATATTACGACACGCATAAAAACACACGTACAAGCACACGCATACACAAGTAGCCAGGAAGACACACAATGTTACCAGAACAATCGATAGGTTATACCCAGGCAAGTAGCACGTCACGGAAGGCAAGTAGCTGTTGTCTCAGTGGCGTGTTTGCCTTTCCACTCATTGCGCCAATGTTGCTCTTTGTTGCTTTTAATTCTTGTTTGTTTAATGTTAAATTACAACTTTTGAATCTCTTTTGTCCTAATGTTTTGTTTTTTCCCCTCTTCATTCCTTTACATGTTCACTTTTCTCATTTCAACGCCTAAATGATTCCTTTCGGTTTTCCATCGCTAGCATCATTCGTGACCTTATTCTTTTGTGACCTTGATCTTAACTCAATGCAATGAACCTTCGTCCAAACATCTCAAAAGTTTTTGTCTACATCAGCAAATAATGTGCTTCAATTTATCTGCAGATAAACTATTCATTTTAATGTGTTCTTCCTCGCGAATTTGTCTTGTAATCCTTTTTCATTCCATCTGGCTTGGCCTTAAAAATGCAATATTTTATATATATTCATCATCCTGAAAAGATCAACTTCCCATTTAAAAACACACCTCTGCCTCTCGAACGAAGGGACCCAGCAATTTATCGCATCGTCAATGTTTTTGATTGATTAATTAATCATGCTTTGTCATGAGGATTTGCTTTGACTGAAGGATTTAGGACATGATTCTACATGATAAAAATATAAAATAAATGCACTCTGAAAGTTGAAAATTCTTGAAAAAATCTCTATAAAAAGAAATATGAACGTTGAAATTCTAGAAACAATGTTTGATTGGAAGAGACGCTGAAATGTGATATTTTCAAAATGAAGATTTTGAGGGTCATAGAAAGAGCGATAGACTGCGAAAAATGATTGAATGGATTTTCTCGCAGTGAGGTTCCACAAAGATTAAATGATAACTTCACCAACGTACGTGTATTCATTTCGAAGCTGTCGTCGATTTGCTTGTCGAAATGATTGAGTCCCAGTTTTAAAAAATCTTTTTCAAAAACATTTTAAACGCCCATTCTTTGCAAACTGTTCAAGCAGATTAATTCTGAAGGAGTTTCTGTTACTTTCAAAGGCAGGAGCTTCTTTAGCCTTGCAAGCTGTGCCGGTTCACTAATTACACTTCCAGTCTTTTTTGGATGCTATTTGCGAAAGCGATAATTCAACCTTTCAGAAGTGGTTTTATTTGTATCACCACGAGTACTTTTCCAATTTATTTATTTTTTCATAAAACTACCTGTGGACACTTAGGTTGTTAGCTGGTCCTCTGCTCCAATTACTTGTAGTGTGGCTGCTCAAACAAGCCGTCACTTCTGCACCTTGTAAGCCTTCTTTCTGCCTCTGCCAGAACATGTTCCACCCTCACTATGCAAGCCATAGCGTTTCGTTTCCATTTCAAAAGGTTGGCAATGGAAAGCTTCAAAATCGACACCTGCTCTGCCACAAGCTCCCGAAAGACGCGCAAAATGAGATAAATTAAGCTGAATTTAAATTAAAAAAAGGTTTGAAATTCGTTTTGAAAGGATGAATGAGTGGGAGTAGCAAATGCTGAAACGAAATACCTTTCACGAGTCACTAATGTTCTTGATGGCCTTTTAATATCCACCCGAATCACGTTGTTGCTTTTTTGAGCAAATCAACAAACATGAATCAGCATTTGAGGACAATTCGAAAAAACATTGAAATCTTCAATGAATTTGGTTCAAATTTCAAAAATTAACTTGTCGTTTATTCTTTTTAAAAAATGAACTTCAAGTAACCCCGAACATTTTTGAAACATTCATATCGGCTGCAAAAGCATTTGGTTCGAAAGAAATTCGTAAAACGGCTTTTGGATTTTTTTTCTTCTACCAAGCCGTTTTTACTATAATTCCTTAGTTCTTCATCCCATATGTTGTATACTCTAGATTCCTTTGCTTGACAGGGTTAAGCCA
Organism: Branchellion lobata; assembly: GCA_947562095.1. NCBI lineage: Eukaryota > Metazoa > Annelida > Clitellata > Hirudinida > Piscicolidae > Branchellion > Branchellion lobata. Next base: position 1,844,462 of record OX387247.1, on the reverse strand, counting down.
CGACATTAATACGAGCATTAGTAATTGAGTTTTGTAGAAAAATTCTTCCGCTGTTTGACTTTGCATTTCATGATTAATGACTCGAGTCACCAATTTGTTATGGAAGGAAAAACGATAAAAAATAATTAATTTTTGTTTAATATATCTTTCACATTTTTCCACATATTTCCAACATCTTTTCAACCGATTTTCCACATTTGTAAAACTTTTTTGCTATTTTTTAACATATTTTTAACATTTTCCGCATGTTTTTGGGTCTGACTCTAAACCCTTTGAAGTTTTCAATAAGTGCTGGCGAATTGAAAGCCTTGCGAAAAAGGGAGACTGATCGTTTTCAATGTAATTTCCCAACTTACTCAAAGTGCCTATAAAAGCATGCAAAGGTGGCTTTTGAATGGTCTCAAGACCCATCCCAGAAGATTTCCTTTCCTAGAAAGGTGAGCCTTTGAAAACTCCGAATGGAAACACGTCTTCATTGCTGCTTTCATATAGTTGCGAAAGTTTAATATCAATACAGTAAAATTTGTTTTCCCTCTTATTCGAGCCAAATTCCGTTCAATATGCTTTATTAAATGAAATCCAAACAAAGGGTGGAAAATAAATAGTGGTTATTAGGAAACGCAGAAAATAAATAAGATTTGTTGAAATTGTCCTTCGGTTGTTAGAGCACGTGTTGTTGCCATTTTTCACTTGTGATAGAAGTTAGAAGTTTTACTTTTACAATGATAATCCAAAATTTAAAGTATTTTACTTTAAATTGAATTCTTGAGTTTTTGTTTCGAACTGAAACCTCTTTCGAAATGCTTATGAAGTTCCGAATTATCAAAAGAGCTAATAACTTACTTATTTTGATTTTTGTTTCTTGTGAAGGTTTACCTGGAATGGTCAGCTTTACAGTAACAAACTCTCATTTAACTGAGATTGCAAATTGAGTTTCGTTTTTTATTGCACTGTCAACTTTCGAGATTGAAGTTTTAAGCACCTGCACGGATTTCCATTTTGAAACACTTTCAGCGAATCTCTAGCGTGTTTTTCTTCACGGCGACTGTCGACTTAATATTTTATTTTTTTCTCTTTTCTTTAATTTCCATGCTCCATTAACTTTTGTTCCCCCCATTAGTACACTCACTCAATTGCTGCCTTCCATTTCTATCCTCTCGCCACGCGCTCCTCCCGCCAGCAAGTTGCTGTTGTGCTCACTTGCGCGTGTCGATGTTGAGAATTAAAAGCGTCCAGGCTGGATTAGAGGCAACAAAAAAGCTTGATTTATTCGCCATGTGTATGCGCCTTTAAGCTTTTTTTTAATTGTTTTTTTATTCTTTAGTGTATTTTTATTTAAAGTTTTTTCTCTTTCGTTAATTCTTTTGGTAGCCCTGTACTGAGTTTCGAGTGTTTTTTTAATTTTCAATTTTTTTTCTTTTGGGACAAAAATTAAAGAATTACGATAAATTGAAAGTTACACTTGCAGTCCATTGCAGTCATTTAAAATCCTTTCTAAACATTACATTACCTGGTAAAACATTCAATATCGTTTTAATTTTTTAAACTGAATTTATATACATATATAATATATATAATATACTTTTTTTCAATTATTTCATTTAAAAAAAAAATTTTAATTTAATTATTTTTGATAAATTATTCAAATGTATTTTTGAAGACTTATTTCATAATTCAGACCTATTTTATTTTTTAAAACACTTTTTCCTTTGAAATTCATTTGACTGAACATTTCTATGTTTGAATACTTTTTCGGATATTCCGAAAAACATCTATAAATGGAAAAACAACTTAAAATGTATCTGAAGCTGTGAAATAAAACTTGGAACATTTTCCAAAAGTTTGTTCAAGCAGCAACAAGAGTTCAAGCTGTTTTTGGTAATTAAATTTATTCGGTTATTCAAATTGGGCACAAAAATTTATTCAAAGAAGGAGACTTCACATGGGCGTTTCACAAAACAGCTTTTTAAAACTCCGAATAAAAAGCAACTGAGTGGATTTTTAAATAATCACAAAAGTTGTTTTTTTTCACAGAAGACGGGTGTTCCGAGAAAGTTGAGGTGCATGGTGGTTAGAGCACGCATGGAGGCAGAAAAGAAGGAATGCGGAAGTCCCACAAGCAGGATAATCAACCTTGGAGGCTGTTAAAGTGGTGCGGTGTGTGTGTGGTGATTGGTGTCTTTGAATGTTGAATGTTGAATGTTGAATGTTGAATGTTGATTATTGAATGTTGAATGTTGAATGTTGAATGTTAAATGTTGATTATTGAATGTTGAATGTTGAATGTTGCATGTTGAAGGTTGAGTGTTGAAGGTTGAATGTTGAATATTGAATGTTGAATGTTGAATGTTGATTATTGAATGTTGAATGTTGAATGTTGAATGTTAAATGTTGATTATTGAATGTTGAATGTTGAATGTTGAATGTTGAAGGTTGAATGTTGATTATTGAATGTTGAATGTTGAATGTTGAAGGTTGAATGTTGATTATTGAATGTTGAATGTTGAATGTTGAAGGTTGAATGTTGATTATTGAATGTTGAATGTCGAATGTTGAATTTTAATGTTGAATGTTGAATTTTAAATGTTGAATGTTGAATTTTGAATGTTGAATTTTGAATGTTGAATGTTGAATGTTGAATGTTGAATTTTGAATGTTGAATTTTGAATGTTGCTTATTGAATGTTGAATGTTGAATGTTGCATGTTGAAGGTTGAGTGTTGAAGGTTGAATGTTGATTATTGAATGTTGAATGTTGAATGTTGAATGTTGAAGGTTGAATGTTGATTAAAGAATGTTGAATGTTGAATGTTGAAGGTTGAATGTTGATTATTGAATGTTGAATGTTGAATGTTGAAGGTTGAATGTTGATTATTGAATGTTGAATGTCGAATGTTGAATTTTAATGTTGAATGTTGAATTTTAAATGTTGAATGTTGAATTTTGAATGTTGAATTTTGAATGTTGAATTTTGAATGTTGAATGTTGAATTTTGAATGTTGAATTTTGAATGTTGCTTATTGAATGTTGAATGTTGAATGTTGAACGTTGAATGTTGAATGTTGAATGTTGAATGTTGAATGTTGGAAAGTTAAAGTTGCTGTAGTTGGGTTCAAACGTTTGTGTTTACTTTTAAGGCTGTGGAAGAGTTTTGAAATAGTGCGGCATTGAGTTAGAAGTTTGTGGTGTAATGTAAAAACGTGTGTTGTTGAATTGCAATTGCATGTTGTTGGAACTGTGTGGTGTGGTCATTGAGCCTTCCAAAGAGAGTTTGCAATGAAAAAGACCGTTAGCGGTTGAATGAAATAGAGGTTTGTGATTGAAAAAAAGTTTGATAGAAGTCGAAAAGGTTAGAGTTCAAAAGAATAAAAGGTGGTTCGTCAAAAGAAGGTGAGAAGTACGGCATGGTTGAAAGTGCTCAAGTTGTTGTGGAGGCGCATGCAGGCAGTCACAGGAGGCAGTTGTTTGTGCCTGAAATATACTGGGAGGCATATTCGAGGTCATTAAAGAACAATAAAGGCAAGATGGCTGCTGAAGTGGAAGTAAGTGCGTTCACGCGGGTTGGAATGTTATGGATGTAAAAAGTCTGAAATAAAAAAAATTAAAATTTAATGCCTGTTTGCTGATGAAAACAAGGTCTAAAGTAGGTGATATTACCGTGAGCAGAAAAGCTTTAAAAACAATTTAATTGAACCAAAGTAAAATCAAGTTACGAATAATACGGTATTTCAACTGAGTTACCTTTAATTTGAAAAATGCTGATGACAAGTGAAACTCATTGAAGGCGACTATTTTTTTTAATTGTTTAATTTTTCATTAAAAAAAAGAATTGACTTTTGCGCTTGATAAATCACCACAAAGGAAACAAAACCTTACTATTGTTCTGTGAAAGAAGTGAAACTTAACCGGAAAAATAGTATAAATAAACCATTGGTAGCAAGCTTTTGGTTGTACTACTTTTAAAGCAGCACCACCACAGACAAACTAAGACAAAATTGCGCATCAACATTCCACCAGGCTGGGCGACCACCAATCCATCACAGCATCTCCTCTCTCCCGCTCGTTCGCACACCTTTCCACGTTTTATTTAGCTTCCTCATTTCCGCTCTACCTTTTCCAAGATTTTTTAAATAGCACAACACTCGGCTACTTTTCAAATTTTGAAAACACTTTCAACTCGAAACTTTTCGACTTGAAAAATTTCCAACTCGAAAAGCTTTCCATCTGACTCAAGTCGCCAACTTCTTTTTATCTACTGATCATCCCACTCCACTCTATATCTTCAACTCCCTTCCTTATCTTTATGCAGCTGCAGTCTTATTTGAATGTAACTTCCACTTCTTCAAAAAACTCTCGTTTCATCTTTCAGTGGCATGCCAGTTTTTCTCTTCTTTTTATTATTATTTGTTTTTTTAGAGTATTTTATCATTAGTTTTATCTGTTCATCATCACTCTTATGCAAATGCCCGTACACCCTCATTTTTATTTCTTTTGCATGCGTACAAGGTTGTGTGCATTAAATTCACTGAAAACAGGAAAACAAGAGGGTTTAGTTAGAAGGCTAAACTGGAGTAAGAGCTTAACTATTTATGGCGCAGGAAATATGAACGTTTAATAATTTATCTGCACCGATGTAATTTTGAGAGTATTTTCTGAAATGTTGAAGTGGACTGGCGCACGTGTGTGCATGGAAGATCAGTGACGTCTAATCACATTTGGCTCTTGTCACGTCTGTTTTGAAAAAGAAAAACAAAGTTCAACGGAAATTGATTGTTTGAGAGGTGCTGGCTGGAAGGAAGTTTAGAGTGGTGTCGTGTTCCTCTCTGATTCCTGCATTCCTCGCTTGGTTTGTTTATGACCCTAAAATTAACACTTCAGTGCCTGCCATAATTGAAACAATAAAAGGGAGCAAGAGTTAGCTTGGTTGTTTCAATATTATTCTTATTGCCTTCGTTCGAGTGTTCCTCTGCCAGAGTATTATTGCCCCTTTCATTGCTTTTCCCTTTATTATTGTTACTTGCAGCTTCAGCACCACCGAGAGTAGTATTTTCCGCCTCCGATTCCCTTTCTTTCTTCTCTACTTTTACGATTTTTTACTTCTGAGTGCTTCAAGTAGCAGCCACAATGGACCGCCATGACACTCTCTTATTCTTCATCTCCCGTATTGCAGTCGCCTATATATCTTCGCCTTCTTGAGATTTCAACGATGAATATCCACGGCTCCGTGTTTATTGCATGATACGTATAGAAGTGAATTCCATTTAGCAGGGCGCTGAAGGTCGAAGAGCTTGTGCCGCAGTTAAAATATAAAAACTTCCAAGAACTGCCGTAATCATTCTTGCTTAGATTTCTTGTGTATGGTTATTACTAGAAGTCTCATCGATAACGATGGCATAAAGTTCATGTGAAAAAATCATTGGAAGCCATTTAGGTAATTTTTAGAAGTGAAAGAAGTTGAAAAAATAAAACAATATTTGTGCTTGAGGACTGATAAACTGACGTACGGAGCACCGAGTGATTAGGCAGCTTTTGAGAAAAAAATACCGATAAAGTGAGATTAACCTTACAACTCTTACCAAATTTACAAGGCTCATTATAAAAAAGCGGTAGATTAAAAAACAAAAAAGCGCGAGCATAGAAAGAGCAAAAAAAATAAAAAGTCAATTGTGCTTTCTGATTGTGGAGCCCTTTATTTGCCTCTTGTTCTTCAAAGCTCAATTAGAAGAGGGATCGGCTGCAATTGCAGCACACGGACGGAATTGCGCATCTAAGGCCAGCGCGAGTAATTAAAGTCTAAAGAATTGTTCTTATAAATTGAAACGTTGACCCTGTCTCTGGCCCTAATGGAAATAATCTTTTTTTCGAAAGACTTGCACAAAATAACGTTTTAATGCACTTTTCTCTGCAGTTTCACTTTCCAAAGCCTTCTGAGATTGTCAAGTTGTCTAGCAATAGAGTTGGAAATAAATTGAGGGGCAGTGGAAATGAATGTTCCATGTGAACAATTATTGCAAGAAAGTGTTTGAAAGTTTGGAGATAAAGAGATTTAAAATATGTTTTATTGACATAATTGAAACAAAACCCATCCTGGAAGAAAAAGGTTTTTTGAATAAAAGAAATTTTAAATTTTAAATTCTTTAGGTAAAATCAAAATATCTTCTAGCAGTTTCAGTCTTATCTTTGATATTTCGGTTTTATTTTATACTTTGCTAGAACGAGTTTTAAGTAGTTTTCAACTTTAAAAAACTGTGATAAATTCAATTTTCCAACTTTTCACAAAGAGTCAAATTCAGGGAGAGATCATGCGGTAGTGACATGTTTGATTAGGCTTCAGATGGTTTTGTGGACACAAAATTCAATTATCCGTGTGACAGTGGAAAAACGTTTTTAGCAGGCGTGATTCATCAGTTCCTGCCAGTACCATTGAAGGAGGGTGCTAAGCGCTTATGAGAGGTTTGGCTACTCTTTATGGCGTTCGACATCTCTGAATCTAATTGCACGTCGACTCTCAGTCGATAATCTAGTTAACTTTTCAATGCGTCTGAATAAAACATCAACTTTATATGCGCTATAAAAAGAAATAAACTTTTTCAAATGGATTTTGTTCATTTTTTAACAAAAAAATTGATTATATTTTAGTTCCCACTTGGCAACTCACCAACAATTCCAGCGGTTATTGGAAACAATGCAATAAAATCGATTTAGCAACTTTTTGTTTTTGAAGACTTTTTCCAGAAATCTATCACACTTTTCAAAAAGTGTTGAACCAAAACTTCAAGTACTATGAAAAGGTTCTAGTTGCAGACTAAAAAACTAGAAGTTTGAAACGGATAAGTGTACAAAGGGAGAAAAGATTTTTGGCTAGTTTTTCTTGAAATTCGTTCAACTGTCTATTGCGCCAGGTTGAGAGGCGGAATGAAACATCCACCGTTATTTTCATTTTTTAAATCAGTTATCAGTTTATTAATTTTATGTTGAAAGCATGCGAGTAAACTTAATATTGAGAGGTAGTGGTTGTAATGATTTGGCTTGTTATGGTGTTGGTTACACAGGCTTTTGGAAAGTTTATGAGACCTCATGGAAATTTGGGAAAGTTTTGAAGTGTCCTTGAAGCTTTTACACAAACCCATCCACGTATTTTTTTGTTTCATGAATTTGTATTTTTTCATAGGAACAAAATAAATGAAAAAATACAATGAGTATTTGATTGAAAAGGGACTTTTGATGGCGAGAACTGAAAGAGTTTTCGTGAAAAGTTGGAAAGATAATCTGGCTTTGAATCCAACTTCATAAAGTCCCTTCATACGTCCAATTGACCACAAACTCCACTTGGAAATGCCTAAACGTCTTTCTACTTCGGTGTTTGAGATTTGATGAAAGGCTTTTATCGTAGTTCGGATTAAGTATAGGAAATCATTGAAAGCCAATCAGACTTCGTGAAAGTGAAAAAAAAGTATTCGTGAAAGACTTTGGTGAAATTGAAAAAAAGTTGTAAAAAAGATTTTGAAAAATAGAAAATCAAACATTGCTGAAAAATGAAGGAAAATGATTTGAAAGATGCAAGGTATGTTCAGTGGATTAATCCAAAGTCCCACGACTGAGGCGTAATTCAAATGACATACCCAACATCACTTACCACTTAAGCTTTAAAAAACACAAAGCTTTTGAAAATAAATTTTCAGACTTAAATAAAAAGTAACAGAAAAAACTCATGCGAAAATCACTGTGAAGACACATTGATCTGATCAGATTAGATTGAAGAAGATTGAAATTTGATTTTAAAACTAGTTCAGAGCCATTATCACTCACATCCACCATGCTCCCGCTAGTGCGGTGTATAGCGTGCTTAATAACATTTCTTAAGCGTGTTGGCGTTTTGAGGTCATGAAGGCTGCTCAAACACAAACAACTTGCGAGCATTTGCTGGCAAGTCTAATAAATATGGTGATTTATTTATTTAATTGAAAACATTTTCGACGTTGTGTGACTTCGTTAGAATTTTATGGGGGCTGTTATCTTTTGTAAATCATTATTGCCAGTTTCAGTGCCCTCAGCTTTACGATCCTTGTTATTGCAGCGTGTTATGAACATTCAACCAAGTGAGCGAATTTGGGGGAATCACCCATTCAAATAAGATTCGAGCTTTGAAAATACTTTTGATTGAAAATGCACGTCTGGTGTCGAAGTACAACCAGTGAATATTGGATTTTAATGTTTATTTTTGTGATAGTCGAAAACTGAAGTGGCTCAGTGAGGGTGTATCATGTGGTTAAACACAACAGATAAAAAAAAGTTTTTCATTACACTTCTTCAATAAGATATATACAAAAACCTCCATCAACTTCACCTAAATCCATTTTGCCAACAGATCAACGCACTCTGCACTGCATCGAATGAGTTTTTTCGATTTTTTTAATTTTTTGTTTGACAAATTTTTTTATAAAAATTGAAAATTATTAGTTGCAAAAAAAAGTAAAACGATGAATTATCGATTCGGAAAGGCACAATGAGAAATAAATGAAGGCGACATGATTTATGCCAACCGTGGCAGGGAGGAAAGATGCTATCTTCCTTGCATGCACAGTCCAAACACGTAAAAGACTCACCATATTTTTTTAAATTTTCTTATCAGCAGTTCAATCTCATTTTGGTTTTTGAATCAGTTTTGCAAGAGTTCTGAAGTTAATAGGAAACTCACAACTCTGTTTCTAATTTGAAGTTTTTTGTTCGTCCTACTGAGCAAAGGTGCATGATTCAGTACTTCAATGCTTTGGGAATTCGTGATATGGTTTTTTTTATTTTTCACTTTGTGTGCCCTGTCAAGCCAACAACAACACGACACAACAGCAGCAACAACACAACAGTAACAAAATAATAATAATAAACAACAACAGCAACACGAACATTATTATCGCCAACATCAACATTTTTTCCAAGGTTTTATATTATTTTGTGTAATTATCTTTACTATTCCAGCTATTCAATGATCATGTTTTATATGTCTAATTCATTTACACGTCATTAGGCATATCATCCTGACTTTATTAACATTGTTGGGCTTTTGTTTATTTCCTATTGAGAATCTAGTAGTTTAATATTGATTCTTGGCATGACTGCAAACTCACTAGTTGATCGTGAAATTTTGCTGTGAGGTGTTGTGAGAGGGGACGTGAGGAACGAAGAAGTTGTTACTGAGAAGCAAAAGAGCGTTTGAGTTTTGCATAAGTTAATTTTTAAAATCCCTCAAAAACCTCAAAAAATTTTCGCTTTTGTATTCAAATAACCAAAAATTTATTTTTTTTCAAACTTTAAAGTAAGTTTTCAAAATCCAAATTTATTAATTTCAAAAGAAAAGCCAAACGCAGACTTACCTGAAATTTCAGCCTCAGCAATTCACTGAAATCATTTCTCGAAAACAGCATTCAGAGTGTAACTCAAACGCTTCCTATGGCGCTTCTCAATCATTTGAACAGACATGAAACCTCGAAGAACACAGCACGGAAGAACTACTGGAATAAATTCAAAAACCGCACACGGCGCCATATATGCCTGCTTGTATATATGTGGCCAAATTCCATAAGAGAACTTCAAAAGCGTGCAAATTAAGTATTCAATTATAGAACCAGTCTCGATGAATTTATTCGGAAATTCATTTTGAAAACTGTCTGATATATTTCTTATTTCCACGTTTTTTGAGCCATTCTTCCTTTGATTTAAAAGCATGGCAAACAATGTAGTAAAGCTGTTTGTTTTATCATTTGTCTTTGAAGGCATTTGCAAACAAAAACACAATTTAATAAAAATCATTTTGAGCCTTTTGATCATCTAATTTGAAACTAGATTGACAATATTGTTTGGTATTGCAATAGATTTTTTGATTTTTTTTTTCTTAAACTGAAATGTTTTGCCCTGGAAACAATGAGCGAAGAGTTCAATCGAATTATTCTTCAAATTGGTTCATCTTGAACTTACAATTACTGGCCTTGCAAATGGCGGTACACAATTTATGTTCAATTGATGACCGCTACACATGAATACGAATTATTGGGATGCATTGAACTGTTCAACTCAGAGTTTTACACTATACATTCCGTCTAGTGTGAAACTTCAAAGCTGTGAAATCTATTTAATTAAAACAAATTTAATTGATTTTCTTTGTGGCAAAAATCTTTTCAGTTTTTGTGTATTTCCGCATCAATCTTCTTCATTCACACTCTACTCCTTATTTCATTTAAACTTTTCGTCTCGTTTTTAGTCTTGGTTTTTGTTGTTTTTTTTCTGAAATGGAATTATTTTCCCAATTGCTTCTTTAATTATTCGATTATAAAATTAAGCTTCAATGAGTAAAACATTAAATAACACTTTTTGAAACTTATGGCATACATAATAATGTGACATTGAAACTGAAAACTTCATGACTAGGAAAAATGCACAACCACAATGCTAACAACTGTACAAAAAAGGTGCCATGCAACGAGAGAACTTTGCTTTAAATAGTTCCACACAAGATTGAATGATTCGAACTTTTTAGCAAAACCTCAATTGAAAATCCTTTTCCAAATTTTATACCTCGTCAAAACTTTCAAAAGCGCTCTTCGATCATGGGAATTTTTGAAAGTCTACATTTTTATTTATTCAATAGCACTTACGAAAATAACCTTTCAACTTTTAATTTGAAGAGCTATATCGTTCCAAAGCTTTTAATTTGAAAACATCAAAATCTCGAATTTAATTTTCAATTCACAAATCAATTAAATGCAGACTCAGAAAACAGCCGCAAAGCCTACAAACCCATCTCCCTTCTTTTCCACGAGTGGTTTTTTTCTTTGAATCTCTTCACCAAGTGACCACCAATGACAGTCTCTCAACACGTCCCACTTATCCCTCTCACCAAGAGGTCCTCCTCACAACTCCGTCCTTCTCCATATCCCAGGTCTCAATGGAGTCTTGTGATTAATCCACTCATCTCTTCAGTCTTCATCGTTTTCTTCAAACACAATCCCTGTTTGCAATAAGACCTCCATCTTTTCCAGTCGTCCAATGAAGTGATCATTCTGATCCCTTCCCAAGATTTACGACTTTTTGAAAATGTGTTAAATCACATTTTCAAAATTTTTATTTTTTGTGAAATTTTTTGTTTTTCATTTTCTTAATTGGCAATAAAACACAAGTATTCTCAGTTAAATGTTTATTTAATAAAAGAAAGTGGTTTTACTTAAGCGTTTCCATCACAATCACTAAAGACATCCATTTTTCAACTTCGCATGAGTTTACTTTGTCAAGAGGAAGGGTTGAAAACTTGAACTTTTGACAGGTGTTTGCAATAGGTTGTGTCGAAGAGCAGGAGCGACACAAAGAGTACTTTCGAGAGAAAATAACTCTCCGAAAGCAACTTTCATCAGACAAGCAGGTTGCCATCCAAATGTTAGCTCTTGCAAGTAGCAGCTTTGAGCTTAAATCAATGATATCTTTTTACACCTCTGTCTGGCCATTCAACTCGTGAGCATAAAAACACATTTTATCACTGAATTTAAAATTTATTTTTTTAAAATTAATTCAAAATATGTTTACTAAAGAATGAAGTTTCTATCGAATTTTGAAGTTTTTATATAAAAAATATATGTGATGAATGCGAGGATGAGGTGATTATGTAACTTTATTTTTTTGGAAGTCCTACACTCTGGCGATTCAATTGGATTTTCTCTCACTTCGATTGTTGTTCAAATGAGAGTTTGCACATTTGAGCAATTTAAAAACCCTCTTGCAAAAAATCCTTTTTACTTCTTTGTATACGAATTCTTTCTATACTTCACAATAAACATTCGATTTTAGTTTCAATAAAATTTCAAATATTGAAAATAACAATTTGGAATAAAAATTAATTTTTTTAAAGTTTCTGAATCTTTTGAGAAACTCATTTTTCAGGTTGTTTAACGAAACTTTTAAAACGATAAAAACTGCGATTCTATTTTTTCATTCAATTTACTCATTATTTTTGATATTTTTGAAAAAAAATGCTTTGACGGAATTGGAATGAGCAAAAAATATTTTTCTAGGCAGGTTCCGTATTAGCAACATTCCATGTCTATTTTGGAGCAGTTGAGATTTTTTCAATTGTAGTTATTTCACGTTTTTCAAAACAATCGATTTTTTTCAATTTCTTGCTCGAAATAAAACTGTGTAAAAGAGAAATTTTATTTTTTGAATCTGAAAGCCATCTGAACTTCGAACTTCTTCTTCGTCTTTTTTTTGGGTCTTCATTCTTTTCATCTTCCGTCTTATCATTCCTCTTATCTCATTTCTTCTTTTCTTCTTATATTTCTGTCAACTGTGTTCGTATACTTTCACCTACATATCCTCCTCTACTTTCTCCTATATCTCATTTTCTACCTTTTCATCTATCTCCTCTTCTATTTCTTCCTCTAGCTCTTCTTCTTCCTCCTTAATCTCTTCTTTTATCTTTTCTTCTATCTAATTTCATTTCTCATCTTCCTTTATTCACTGCTCCTTCCAATCACAAATGAGTTAATTAAGTGGTTAATTTATTAAACTATGAATAAAAGACTCAATTAAAATATTTGTTCCAAGTATTTACAAGTTTATTGTAAAAAAATTCATATTCAAAAGATAAAACGATTAGGTTGAGGCCGTTAAAACTGCTGTATATGCTAACTTAAGCCAAGCTAAATTGTATACATACCCTACTAGGAATTAAACAAAGTCTGAAACGAAATAATAAACAATTTATACATAAACAACCGTTTGCAACACTTTAAATTATTCAAAGGATTTTTTGACTTTTCACCCTTCATCGCCGCTGCTTTTTTGATTACCAGTTTTCTGGAAGGGCTAAGGGAATAAACCCCGAAAAAAAATCAAAAAATTGGTTCCAAAGGATTACTCATAAGAAACTTTAATTTTAAGCTAGTTTCAGCGGGTTAAACTGCGGTTCTTGAGCTGGTGCTGTGGGTCGTTTAGGGCAAACACAAATAATCCTACTTGCTGGCCATCCACTACATTTTTGACCTTCTTTCTCAACCGTTTCAACTCTGCCCTGCCGTTAAAAACTGAGATTTCGAAACTAAAAAATGAGATTGACGCTTAGGGCAACTCTCTCTTACTATGATTCAAGTCACGCGCGGTTCATGGCTTCTAGAAAACTTAAAATGGCAGCATGGAACGTCCGAACTTTATTAGACTCTGCGACATCTACTAGACCAGGGAGAAGAACACCTCTGACTGCCAGAGAATTCAGTCGACACAACATCGACATAGCGGCCCTCAGTGAGACACGCCTTTGCGGCAAAGGTAAACTAACCGAAGACGGAGGCAAATACACATTATTTTGGAGCGGCCGAAACGAAAACGAGTGAAAGGAAGCTGGTGTTGCCATTGCCATTAAAAACAACCTTGCCGATTGGTTGCTGGAACTCCCATTGGGAATTAACGATCCTATAATGACACTTCAGTTCCCACTCGGGAATAAAAAGGAATGTAACCTTCATCGCTACCTACGCACTAATGATGGCGTCTTCGAAAGAATATGAAGACAAATTCTATGAAGAACTGTACGAGGTCTTAGCAACTACTTTTAAATCTGAAAAACTTCTAATCCTTGGTGACTCCAATGCTAAACTGAAACCTAAGACGTGAGAGTCACAAAAGCAATGTGCGGCGCCAACTGTTGGACATCTCATCATCTCATAGTTGCTAAATTATCACTGCAGATAAAAACGCCGTTATGACGGGAAAAATGTTGAACTCTCAAAAGATAAAATTTTCGTAAATGACAAAACTCTAAAACTGGAGAGAACTTACAAAATGCTTTAGAGGAAAGGTTTGTTGGGCCTTGTTCAAGTCAGCCTCCATCCATCGAAGAGGAATGGACCTCTTTCAGAGATACTGTACATTCTACCTCTCTCGAAGTGCTTGGAGCAGCTCAAAAAAAAGCCAAGACTGGTTTAATGAGAACGATAGCTTCATTAAAGTGTTTTTGAAAAAGAAAAATAACTTATTTGCAGTACTTCAAAGTGATCCTTCATCTCAACCAAAATGAAACGCCTTCAATCAAGCTAAACAGTATGTTCGAAAAAATCCGAAATATTAAAAAAGATTATTCTTACAGAAAAGCGGATGAAATCCAGAGTTTTGCAAACCGAAACCATACGAAAAGTTTTTACGAAGCTTTAAAGTCGATTTACGGACCTCAACACACTATGCCCTCGCCACTCTTCAGTGCTGATAACTCAAAACTTATCAGCGAAAAACAAAGTATCATGGATAGATGGGCTGAGCCTTTCAATAAGGTTCTGAAGTGTTTTTCTCTATTAAATGAAGAAGCATTGGCTCGCATCCCCCAAACAGACCAAAACGCAGAACTCAACGCTTCACCAGGTGTTGAAGAAGTTACAAAAGCCATCAACCTAATCAGCAGTGAAAAAGCTCCCGGTTCTGACTCAATCCCGGTAAAGGTGAACAAAAAGGTGGACCATTGTTGAGCGGCAGACTCACAACCCTCTTCTCAAACCATATGGAAGAATAATTTGGTTCCATAAAAACTGAAAGACGCACCTGTAATTCCAGTCTACAAACGTAGAGGTAGTCGACAATCTTGTGATAACTACCGAGATATCACTCTACTATCAATTGCAGGAAAAATCCTTGCTCGTTTGTTGCTCAATCGTCTTTTCAGACATCTTGAAGACTATGAATTATCCCAGAGAGTCAATGTGGCTTTCGCGTTAATCGTGGCACTGTAGAAATGATCTTTGTCGCAAGACAAGTGCAAGAGAAATGCCAAGAGCAAAACAATAATTTACTATTAACCTTTGTCGATTTGTCAAAAGCCTTCGACACGGTCTGTCAAGGCGGTCTATGGGTAATCATGGAAACGTTCGGATGCACTGATAGATTCATTTCGCTTATACGCCAATTCCACGATGAAATGAAGGTCAGAAGAATATACAATGGCGATATACTCCAGAAATATGAAACGACTGAACCAATCTAATCTAATCAAATCATTTATGTAGCGCTGATTCCACACTGTTCCGCTCTGCTACGAACTGTTTAAACAAGAAAGTTTTAAGGGCTTTACAAAATGAAAGTGGAGAAGTAATAGAGGTAAGATTAAAGGAAGAGTGTTCCATAGAAGGGACCCACAGTGGGAAAGTGCAGATTTAGCATAAGTACTATTGGAAGGTATTCTAAAAAACGAGAATAAGTGGAAGCTCTCAGTCCTTTACGAAGAGGCAACTTAAAAAGGTCAGCTAAGTAGTTAGGTGAGTAATTATATTTTATTTTAAACATGAGAATGCAGATTTTAAAAACTGACATTTTTTCAAAAGGCAACTAGTGTAAAGAGATAAGGGTAGAAGTTAGACGAGAAAATTCATGAGTGCCAGAAACTAAGTGGACATCGCTATTGAGAGCTTTGGTTAGAGGGTGTGCCGTGGTCTCTGAGAGTCCATAGTAGAAAGAGTTACAATAGTCAAGGCGAGACAAAATAAGCGAAGAAACTAGTAACTTGAAGGTTGGATTGTGTGGGAAAGTTTTCAGTTGCTTGATACGGAAAAGACGAAAAAAGATACTTTAGCTATAGATTTTATTTGTGGTATGAGAGAAAGTGAAAAGTCAAGGGTGAAACCTAAACTATGAATGGTGAATGAAAAGGCGAGTGAAAGGTTTGAGGAAATATTAATTGAGGGAAAAGATTCAATAAGGCGAGAAGACTTACTGAAATATATAAGATCAAATTCCGAGGGATTGAGTTTGAAGAACATAGAATCACTCCAAAAGATTAGTTCACCAATACAAGATGAAAGTTTAGAAATAGTAAACCTGACCATTTCGTATTATCTTGAAAGGAACCAACTGAGATAGACAGGCCACTTATCCAGAATGCCCAATCATCGTGCTCCGAAGCAGCTTCTGTATGGTGAGCTCACTAAAGGAAAAAGACCAGCTCACAAGCCTAGATTGCGGTTTGAAAACACCCTCAAAAAGACCCTGAAAAAACAGGACTTTGACACGAAGACAAGTGAGTCATTAGCCGCAAACAGAAAAAAATTGCGAGACTGGTCGCAAAAAACTTCTGGGCGACAAAAAAGAAGAGACAGGAAGATGGATCGAAAAAAATCTCCAACATCTTTTATCTGTCCAGTCTGTGATAGAGACTGTAACGCAAGGATCGGACTGTGCAGCCACCTTGGAACCCACAGAAGCCGTGGTCATCTTCAACATTGAAGGACCAACATCAGTAGTAGTAGTAGTAGTAGTAGTAGTAGTAGTAGTAGTAGTAGTAGTAGTAGTAGTAGTAGTAGTAGTAGTAGTAGTAGTAGTAGTAGTAGTAGTAGTAGTAGTAGTAGTAGTAGTAGTAGTAGTAGTAGTAGTAGTAGTAGTAGTAGTAGTAGTAGTAGTAGTAGTAGTAGTAGTAGTAGTAGTAGTAGTAGTAGTAGTAGTAGTAGTAGTAGTAGTAGTAGTAGTAGTAGTAGTAGTAGTAGTAGTAGTAGTAGTAGTAGTAGTAGTAGTAGTAGTAGTAGTAGTAGTAGTAGTAGTAGTAGTAGTAGTAGTAGTAGTAGTAGTAGTAGTAGTAGTAGAGGTAGTAGTAGTAGTAGTAGTAGTAGTAGTAGTAGTAGTAGTAGTAGTAGTAGTAGTAGTAGTAGTAGTAGTAGTAGTAGTAGTAGAAGTAGTAGTAGTAGTAGTAGTAGTAGTAGTAGTAGTAGTAGTAGTAGTAGTAGTAGTAGTAGTAGTAGTAGTAGTAGTAGTAGTAGTAGTAGTAGTAGTAGTAGTAGTAGTAGTAGTAGTAGTAGTAGTAGTAGTAGTAGTAGTAGTAGTAGTAGTAGAAGTAGTAGTAGTAGTAGTAGTAGTAGTAGTAGTAGTAGTAGTAGTAGTATTAGTAGTAGTAGTAGTAGTAGTAGTAGTAGAAGTAGTAGTAGTAGTAGTAGTAGTAGTAGTAGTAGTAGTA
>OX387247.1:1824711-1827297 GCA_947562095.1 Branchellion lobata | reverse complement strand
ATGATGATGATGATGATGATGATGATGATGATGATGATGATGATGATGATGATGATGATGATGATGATGATGATGATGATGATGATGATGATGATGATGATGATGATGATGATGATGATGATGATGATGATGATGATGATGATGATGATGATGATGATGATGATGATGATGATGATGATGATGATGATGATGATGATGATGATGATGATGATGATGATGATGATGATGATGATGATGATGATGATGATGATGATGATGATGATGATGATGATGATGATGATGATGATGATGATGATGATGATGATGATGATGATGATGATGATGATGATGATGATGATGATGATGATGATGATGATGATGATGATGATGATGATGATGATGATGATGATGATGATGATGATGATGATGATGATGATGATGATGATGATGATGATGATGATGATGATGATGATGATGATGATGATGATGATGATGATGATGATGATGATGATGATGATGATGATGATGATGATGATGATGATGATGATGATGATGATGATGATGATGATGATGATGATGATGATGATGATGATGATGATGATGATGATGATGATGATGATGATGATGATGATGATGATGATGATGATGATGATGATGATGATGATGATGATGATGATGATGATGATGATGATGATGATGATGATGATGATGATGATGATGATGATGATGATGATGATGATGATGATGATGATGATGATGATGATGATGATGATGATGATGATGATGATGATGATGATGATGATGATGATGATGATGATGATGATGATGATGATGATGATGATGATGATGATGATGATGATGATGATGATGATGATGATGATGATGATGATGATGATGATGATGATGATGATGATGATGATGATGATGATGATGATGATGATGATGATGATGATGATGATGATGATGATGATGATGATGATGATGATGATGATGATGATGATGATGATGATGATGATGATGATGATGATGATGATGATGATGATGATGATGATGATGATGATGATGATGATGATGATGATGATGATGATGATGATGATGATGATGATGATGATGATGATGATGATGATGATGATGATGATGATGATGATGATGATGATGATGATGATGATGATGATGATGATGATGATGATGATGATGATGATGATGATGATGATGATGATGATGATGATGATGATGATGATGATGATGATGATGATGATGATGATGATGATGATGATGATGATGATGATGATGATGATGATGATGATGATGATGATGATGATGATGATGATGATGATGATGATGATGATGATGATGATGATGATGATGATGATGATGATGATGATGATGATGATGATGATGATGATGATGATGATGATGATGATGATGATGATGATGATGATGATGATGATGATGATGATGATGATGATGATGATGATGATGATGATGATGATGATGATGATGATGATGATGATGATGATGATGATGATGATGATGATGATGATGATGATGATGATGATGATGATGATGATGATGATGATGATGATGATGATGATGATGATGATGATGATGATGATGATGATGATGATGATGATGATGATGATGATGATGATGATGATGATGATGATGATGATGATGATGATGATGATGATGATGATGATGATGATGATGATGATGATGATGATGATGATGATGATGATGATGATGATGATGATGATGATGATGATGATGATGATGATGATGATGATGATGATGATGATGATGATGATGATGATGATGATGATGATGATGATGATGATGATGATGATGATGATGATGATGATGATGATGATGATGATGATGATGATGATGATGATGATGATGATGATGATGATGATGATGATGATGATGATGATGATGATGATGATGATGATGATGATGATGATGATGATGATGATGATGATGATGATGATGATGATGATGATGATGATGATGATGATGATGATGATGATGATGATGATGATGATGATGATGATGATGATGATGATGATGATGATGATGATGATGATGATGATGATGATGATGATGATGATGATGATGATGATGATGATGATGATGATGATGATGATGATGATGATGATGATGATGATGATGATGATGATGATGATGATGATGATGATGATGATGATGATGATGATGATGATGATGATGATGATGATGATGATGATGATGATGATGATGATGATGATGATGATGATGATGATGATGATGATGATGATGATGATGATGATGATGATGATGATGATGATGATGATGATGATGATGATGATGATGATGATGATGATGATGATGATGATGATGATGATGATGATGATGATGATGATGATGATGATGATGATGATGATGATGATGATGATGATGATGATGATGATGATGATGATGATGATGATGATGATGATGATGATGATGATGATGATGATGATGATGATGATGATGATGATGATGATGATGATGATGATGATGATGATGATGATGATGATGATGATGATGATGATGATGATGATGATGATGATGATGATGATGATGATG
>OX387247.1:1779711-1819711 GCA_947562095.1 Branchellion lobata | reverse complement strand
TTTTTTTTATTATGATTCGGAATAATATAATAATCATTATTATTTTCATGTTTATCTTCGCAACGCAGAAGTGCAGTGTGAACAGACACTCGCTTCCAGTGGTTT
Organism: Branchellion lobata; assembly: GCA_947562095.1. NCBI lineage: Eukaryota > Metazoa > Annelida > Clitellata > Hirudinida > Piscicolidae > Branchellion > Branchellion lobata. Next base: position 1,819,606 of record OX387247.1, on the reverse strand, counting down.
CCAAGTTCCTCCAGGTCTCTGCAGCCCAGCACTGTGGTGGGGGCTGCTTGTGTCGTGTTGTGCTTGATGCACGTGATAACCAATCTATATCAAGTTAATTTCTCTTCATTATATTAAATTCTATTAAATATGTTTTATTCAATATGATTTCATTAAATAAAAAAATATATTTTTAAAAATTTATTATTCACTTATATTTTGTATGTTTCATTCCTATTTGTTTATCCTTTCAAACTTAATTTTGGTTCTCTTTCGGTTAAGGTGCTCCTGAAATGTTCTTCGAAACTATCTTTTTGTTTGATCAGTTATTTAAAGGTGGAATGGTTGTCTCTGAGGCGGTGAAACTGTCTTTGTTCAACAGTGCAGAATTATTTCTTCACTTTTTCAAGTTTTTGGTTTTTTGAACCGTTGAAACAGTCATAAATTTTAATTATTTTTGATTAAAAAAATTTTGAAATCTAATTTTTTATAATGTTTTTTACTATATGAATACAACGTATGAAAGTCTTAGTGAATGTTGAAGTGAAATTATTCGATGGCTTGTGACCCACAAAGCTGATGACTGAGGTCATTAGCAAGGTGAAAAGCAGCAAAGGGAGTTTGTAGACTCAAAGTTGAATGTTTTGATTTTAAATGCGAGTTTCAAAAGTAGTTCCACTTTTGTTGTTGTAAAAGGCGGTTTTATAGGCTTGATGCTTCAAATACTGCTCAACTTTTCCACTTTTTCACTTAATCAATTTTTCAAACCTAAGTTCTCTTTTCTTTTAATCGCTCATAGATTTGTAACAAAAAACAACGACAATATCATTAACAAAAGTAAATAGAAGTTTGAGCCTACAACACAAAAGTCTTCAACCCAAAAGTCTTCAGCCCAAAAGTCTTCAGCACAGAAGTCCACAAACCAAGGCTCTACAGAGAAAGATTCTACAGAGCATGCCTCTACAGAGCAAGGCTCTACAGAGCAAGAATCCACAGAGCAAGACTCTACAGAGCATGCCTCTACAGAACAAGACTCTACAGAGCAAGACTCTACAGAGCAAGGCTCTACAGAGCAAGGCTCTACAGAGCAAGACTCTACAGAGCAAGGCTCTACAGAGCAAGGCTCTACAGAGCAAGGCTCTACAGAACAAGACTCTACAGAGCAAGACTCTACAGAGCAAGGCTCTACAGAGCAAGACTCTACAGAGCAAGGCTCTACAGAGCAAAGCTCTACAGAGCAAGGCTCTACAGAGCAAGGCTCTACAGAGCAAGGCTCTACAGAACAAGACTCTACAGAGCAAGACTCTACAGAGCAAGGCTCTACAGAGCAAGACTCTACAGAGCAAGGCTCTACAGAGCAAGGCTCTACAGAGCAAGGCTCTACAGAGCAAGGCTCTACAGAACAAGACTCTACAGAGCAAGACTCTACAGAGCAAGGCTCTACAGAGCAAGACTCTACAGAGCAAGACTCTACAGAGCAAGGCTCTACAGAGCAAAGCTCTACAGAGCAAGGCTCTACAGAGCAAAGCTCTACAGAGCAAGGCTCTACAGAGCAAGGCTCTACAGAGCAAGGCTCTACAGAGCAAGGCTCTACATAGCCTGCCTCTACAAGTCAGTCTGAAGAACGATAGAGCAACTGGCCCCATTGGAAGCTTCCTTACAGGAAAAGTGATAAAATTGGCGATTTTCTCACAAACACGCCATTATTTTTATTTCTCACATCGCAGCGACCAACCCTGCTCACCTCCATTATTCTTTTTTTTTTTGTTCCTCTCCTACTTTTTCTTTTCTGATAACAAAACGTGTGCGTTATAAATTGGCTGAAAAGTTTAATCAGTGGACACGTGAGCTGCGCTGCTTTATTTTCATCCAGATTTATTGGCGCCTTTTTCCAAATGCTTCGTTTGTTCTCCCTTTTCTTTTTTCAGTTCTTAGAGTTTGTTAGTTTTTTTACTTATTTTTTTTATTTTTGCCATATTCAATATTTCCAGTTTAAAAAATTTAAATACTTTTTATTTTAATTTAAAATTAAATAATTATCGATTTAGCTTTAAAAAGGAAATGAGTCTGGAGGTGGCTTTGCTGATGAGATCAAAGAAGTTCTCATTGCTCACCTTCAAGCGCTCCCATGTCACCTTGATGGAAACTCAACCTAAGTGTAACTTCATGGTGCTCATTCTCATTAATTCCTGGTTCTATTAATGATAATATGGAATAGCAATTGGAATAGTTAGAGAAGTTATAATGACAATGATAATGATGATAATAATAATGATGATGATAATGATAATGATAATGATAATGATAATGATAATGATAATGATAATGATAATGATAATGATAATGATAATGATAATGATAATGATAAGGATAATGATAATGATAATTATAACGATAATGATAATGATAATGATAATGATAATGATAATGATAATGATAATGATAATTATAATGATAATGATAATGATAATGATAATGATAATGATAATGATAATGATAATGATAATGATAATGATAATGATAATGATAATGATAATGATAATGATAATGATAATGATAATGATAATGATAATGATAATGATAATGATAATGATAATGATAATGATAATGATAATGATAATGATAATGATGATGATAATGACAATGACAATGATAATGATAAGGATGATGATAATGACAATGATAATTATGATAACAATGATGATGGTAATGATAATGATAATGATTATGATAATGACAATGATAATGATAATGATAAGGATGATGATAATGACAATGATAATGATGATAATAATGATGATAATAATGACAATGATAATGATAATGATAAGGATGATGATAATGACGATGAAAATGATAATGATAATGACAATAATAATGATGATGACGATGACAACGATAATGATAATGACAATGACAATGACAATGATAATGACAAAAACAATAAAAAGATTAATGAGTGATTTAATGTGTATTTGTTGTAGCGCACAGTTTGTTATCATTTGTTATAATGATGATAATGATGATAATGATAAGAAAAAAAGAGTTATTGACCGGAATACTGCAAGATTGAATACTTTGATGGACTGTTGACCGGCTGACCTACATAAGTGACCTTGACCCAATTAGAAGCGGTCACGTGCGTTGTGGTAGTTAGACCTTTGCACAAGGTCATCTTGGTGACCTACAAAGCGTAAGTTATTGCAGATGGTGTTAGTGTTGTGGTTGTTTTTGTGTGTTGTTGGTTTTGTTGTTGATGTCAATGTTGTTGTTGTTGTTGTTTTTGTTGATGTGGTTGTTGTTGTTGATGTAGTTGTTGTTGTTGATGATGATTTTGGGGTGTTATTTTGTTGTTGTTGATTTTAGTGTTGTTGTTGTTGATGTGGTTGTTGGCGTTATTGTTGTTGATGTTGGTGTTTTTGTTGTTGTTGTTGTTGATTTTGTTGTTGTTAATGTGGTTGGTGTTGTTGTTGTTGTTGTTGTTGTTGTTGTTGATGTTGGTGTTGTTGTTTTCGGTGTTGTTTTTGTTGTTGTTAATGTTGGTGTTGTTGTTGTTGAGATGGGTGTTGTTGTTGATGTGGGTGTTGTTGTTGTTGTTGCGGGTGTTGTTTTTGTTGATGTGGTTGTTGTTGTTATTCTTGATGTGGGTGTTGTTGTTGTTGTTGATGTGGTTGTTGGTGTTATTGTTGTTGATGTTGGTGTTTTTGTTGTTGTTGTTGATTTTTTTGTTGTTGATGTGGTTGGTGTTGTTGTTGTTGTTGTTGTTGTTGTTGTTGATGTTGGTGTTGTTGTTTTCGGTGTTGTTTTTGTTGTTGTTAATGTTGGTGTTGTTGTTGTTGAGATGGGTGTTGTTGTTGATGTGGGTGTTGTTGTTGTTGTTGCGGGTGTTGTTTTTGTTGATGTGGTTGTTGTTGTTATTCTTGATGTGGGTGTTGTTGTTGTTGTTGATGTGGATGTTGTGTGTTTTTGGAGGGGGTTCTGTTACTGTTGCTGTCGGTGTTGATTTTGTTGTTGGTGTCATTGATGCTGTTGGGATCACTGTTTGTGTAACAATTCCCTTGATATGAGTGAGGTTGTCGTTGTGTTTGGTGGTGTTGATTTTCAAATCTTTATTGATGGCGTGGTTGTTGGTCATTCAATGTTCTTACGTATGAGTTGTCACTACACGTCTGAATATTAACAATCACGGCAGCGATTAGAGAGCCATGACTCATGAGTTTCATCGATGCATCATTAAAGAAAGCACATTCATCACCTGCATTAACCTTACTCATTTGTCCGTCCATGTCTCCTTCTTGCAAAGTGGCGATGAGTATGCATTCATCACTACCACCATCTTCATCATCCTCCTTCTTTTCTTCATTCTTGTTTTTATGCATGCTTGATTTACCATGTGAACCAACGTTGGTATAAATTATTCCTCCAGATTTCTTCTTCATTTTCATTTTTTTCATCTTTGTCTTCTTTTTTTTCATTTTCTTTCCGGTGTTGAGTCTTGCTCTATGGAACATTTCCAGGTAGGTGCCGTGCAGATGTTGGTTAGTCACCTCCACTCGGATCCTCTGACCTCGATAAACCTTTATGAGCCATGGGTAGTTAGTCAAACCACAATTTGTTTCTTCTGACGTCACGTACGCCAACCAGCCTCCCTTCAAAGGGCTCCCAACGACCTTCTTCAGTGCCCTATCGATGGAGTTGCTCGTGTCGTTGTTGTTTCTCTTGTTGTTGTTGTTGTTGTTATTTTTGTTTATGAAGAGAAGGTTAGTGTTGTATTTTTTGTTTTTATTTATGACTTGATTGTTATTGTTGTTTTCAATCATGGCATGTTTCTTATTTCTGTTGTTGTTCATGTAGTTTGGGTATTCCTCATTCGAATTGGTCAGACCACTAGGCATGTTTGTTGGAGCTTCTCTGGAGACGGATCTTTCAGAGTAGTTCCCAGATCCTTTCTCCACCCCCTCATCATCTCCGTCAACCCCGCTATTATCTCTTTTCCTCTCATCATAACCCGAATTATCATCATCGTCGTCGTCATCATCATCATCATCTCCGTCAACCCCGCTATTATCTCTTTTCCTCTCATCATAACCCGAATTATCATCATCGTCGTCGTCATCATCATCATCATCATCATCATCATCATCATCATCATCATCATCATCATCATCATCATCATCATCATCATCATCATCATCATCATCATCATCATCATCATCATCATCATCATCATCATCATCATCTTCATCATCATCATCATCATCATCATCATCATCATCATCATCATCATCATCATCATCATCATCATCATCATCATCATCATCATCATCATCATCATCATCATCATCATCATCATCATCATCATCATCATCATCATCATCATCATCATCATCATCATCATCATCATCATCATCATCATCATCATCATCACCACCACCACCACCACCATCATCATAAACATCATCGTCGTCTCCTTCGTCGTGATCACCCAGGACCTTACTGCCAGAGTCATGTGTGTTGCTCATCATTTGTGCGTACTCTCCATTTTCATTGTCATTCATCATCATTCTCACCATTTTCTTCATCTTCCTTATCATCCCCCTCCCCCTCACCTTCATCTTCATCTTATTTGTTTTTTTTTTCATCATTTTTTTCTTCATCTTCTTCGTCATCTTCCTCATCATTTCGTGGGGGTTTATATTTTTTTTGAAATTTTCATTTTTCTTTTTTTTCGAATTCTTTGTCTTCACTTTTTTCATTAATTTTTTTTCAACAGAGCTTTGAAACTCAGAAAAAAAAATTTTTTTGAATTTTTTTTTCCAATTTTTTTCTGGCCGATGTATCTTTCCACTTTCACTTCGTCATCTTTTCCATTTTTCGAATGTTCTCCCCACTCATTTTCATCTTCTTCCTTCATTTTGCTTTCAACTCTCGAGGCAGCAAACTGCAAGTTTTTGTTTCTCGTAATTTTTATATTTTTTTCATTCAGTTTAATGCTGTTTTTGTTGCCTTGGTGTTTGATTGATCGGGCATATCTGCTGATAAATATGGCCGAAAAAGGAAGAGGGTGACTGGGGAGGGTCGGAAGGGGCTTTTGTAATGATTTTATTGGCGCTTCAATAATCATTTCCGGTTCATCAGCTTTTCGTCGAAGACACACCCTCGCCGGAAGTTCAACTGTGAATGCATAAGTTATTCTTGTTACCAAAGAATTGAATATGTTTTGTAGAATGCGGCTCACACGGGCTCTGATGTGCCAACGCCTCACAGCCGAGCTTTTGAGCGTTCAATCGGGCTCCATGAGTTGAATGCTTGCAAGAATTATAAGCACTCCGAGGTGCTTATAATTCAAATTATATTTATAACTCATTTCGCAACAAGTTCTAAACTTCGAGAAATGTTCATGTTTGTATTTTAAAAAATTTTCCAAAGAAATTTAGAATTTCTTTTATTACTCTGCACACAGCAGATCTCCACAAGTAGCACTCCATAGCGACTCTTGTCGCATAAACAGCATCCATATTGCAAAGTTGACTTTTTTGTGAAGTTTTTTAATTGATTTTTTGGCGCAGCAAAAAGTTTAAGTTTAATTTCTTCGGATTTCGTGTGTGCACCAGAGTTGTCCAAAAAAACTTCAAATTTTTGAAAAAAAATTTTATGTCATTCAAAACTCCATCACAAACACCAATGAACTCATTTGAAAATAAAGGTTCAAATCGACCAAAGGCACAAGGAAGAAGGTAGACCTGTGAGACAGGCGAAAGCCACTTGGAGGTAGGGTTTGAGGTCGTTGGGACAAGGGACCAGCTGGGCCAACATCTTGTCAGGCACCCTAACTTCGCAACTTCTTCTGCCGTCGCATTTGCCTGCCAGCAAGTACGTGGCGTCGTTGTGGCAACCTACGTAGTTCAACTTTACGCAACTGAGGATTGTAGGTGGTTTGTGAATCAATGGGTGGGTTGTTTGGTGGGTTGTTGGTTTGGTTTGTTGTTTGATTAGTGGGTTTGGTTGGTTGGTTGGTTGTTGGGTTAGGTTGGTTGTTTGATTAGTGGGTTTGGTTGGTTGGTTGGTTGTTGGATTTGGTTGGTTGTTTGATTAGTGGGTTTGGTTGGTTGGCTAGTTGTTTGGTTGGTGGGTTGTTTGGTTGGTGGGTTGTTTGGTTGGTTGGTAGGTTGTTTGGTTGATCATTTGGTTGTTGGTTTGGTTGGTTGGTGGGTTGTTTGGTTGGTTGGTGGGTTGTTTGCTTGTTAGGTTGGTTGGTGGGTTGTTTGCTTGTTAGGTTGGTTGGTGGGTTATTTGTTTGGTTGGAGTATCAATGGGTAGTTTGGTTGGTAGGTTTGGTTGGTGGGATTTTTGGTTGATTATTTGGTTGTTGGTTTGGTTGGTTGGCAGGTTGTTTGGTTGGTGGGTTGTTTGTTTGTTTGTTAGGTTTGTTTGGTGGGTTGTTTGTTTGGTTGTTTGGTTGGGATTTGGTGGGTAGTTTGGTTGGTAGGTTTGGTCGGTGGGTTGTTTGGTAGGTGAGTTTGTAGATTGTTTGGTAAATGAGTTTTTTGGTTTGTTGTTAGATGGAATTTGTGGTTTTTTGAGTGAGGTGTTTCATAGTTTTTTTAGTAGTAGTTTGTTTGGTGGGTAGATGGGAGGTTGGATGGGTGGTTAGCTGCGTGAGTGGCTGGTTGAATGAGTGAGTGGCTGGTTGAATGAGTGAGTGGGTTTTTTAAGGTAGAGATTTCATGGTTGGGTGAAGAGTTTATGGGTGGATAGAGATTTTTTGGGCGGGTAGAGATTCCATGAGTGAGTAGAGATTTTCTGGGTGGGTTTAGATCTCATAAGTGGGTGAAATTCTGGTGGGTGGCTTCATGGGTGAATTTTTGGGTGGCTGGTTAGTAGCCAGTGAAAATAGTTGAAATAAATTTAGTGGCTTATTAAAAAAGAGGTCGACTGTTCGGTGGGTCAGTGTTTTAAATATTTAAAATATTTTGAAGTTTTAAAAATATTTTCTTCAAAATATGCAACGCTCAACTCTCTTAATATTAATGTCAGAAACATTTGGTGAAGGTTATTGTATAAATTACGACTAATCATTTTTGCAAGTCATCAATCAACCATGTTTTCAATTTAGCAACTAATCAACTTTGCAGTCTTGTAATCAACCATACATTCGACCACCAACCACCTGTTAAACCACCAACCACCTATTCAACCACCAACCACCTATTCAACCACCAACCACCTATTCAACCACCAACCACCTATTCAACCACCAACCACCTATTCAACCACCAACCACCTATTCAATCCCAAACCACTTTTTTAACAACCAACCACGCATTTCCATCAGTTAAATACTAGCCTACTTCCTGTTTAAATCTACCAATCAAGCCAATCACTAATTTAGCATGCATATTGGCAACCACGACATCAACCAATCATTGCCTAGCAAGTCAACTTATTAACAAATCGTATTATCTGATTGCGAGGCTAATAAATCACTTAGCCTTGCATACAACCACCCACTCAACTACTCACTTAATCACTCATCCACCCACCTATTAAACCATCTATCTACCCACTTACCAAATTACTTACCAACCTACTCAACCCTTCACCATACCACCCACCCAAATACCCATACTCCCACCATACCACCCACCCAAATACCCATACTCCCACCATACCACCCACCCAAGTACCCATACTCCCACCATACCACCCACCCAAGTACCCATACTCCCACCATACCACCCACCCAAGTACCCATACTCCCACCATACCACCCACCCAAGTACCCATACTCCCACCATACCACCCACCCAAGTACCCATACTCCCACCATACCACCCACCCAAGTACCCATACTCCCACCATACCACCCACCCAAGTACCCATACTCTCACGATACCACCTACCCACCGGTTCATTGCCATCCTTCCATAGGAGGCCTTTTGGACCACAATGACTTGATCGTTGCTGGCACAAGAGGCCTGGGTTGTTGTGACCACCAATTCAATCCTTCCGCCAACATTCAAGTTGGAATTCACGTCAGTACACATAGAGTTTACTTTTCATTTTGTTTCATTTTCGAATTTTAAGTTTTTGTTTTGTAGATTGTAGAATCAGGTTTGGAGGAATCTCAAGAAATTCCAATGAAAATATTATAACTAAACTTCATAATAACAACATAAACTCATAATAAAAAAATAAATAAATAACTCATTAAATGACATAATAATAAAACTAAATAGAAATATTGATAAATAATAAAAAAATTGAATAATAATGAAAATGAATAACATGAAAATAAATGATAATTGAAATAAATTATTATAAAAATAAAGAATATTAGAGATGAATAATTATTAAAAAAATAATTAATTGATTGATAATGAAATGACTGATTTAATCTAATCTAATCTAATCATTTGTATAGCGCTGACCTACATTGTTCGAGGAGGCTCCGCTACAAATTTTTTAAACAACAAATTTTGTAGGGCTTTAAGAAATTTAAGTAGAAAAATAATAGAGGTATGACTGGAGAGAGAGTTCCGCAGAAGGGACTCACAGTAGGAAAGTGCAGATTTAGCATAAGTAGTATTGGAGGTATCTTAAAAAATGAGAATAAGTAGATCTCAATCCTTTACGAGGAAGCAACTTAAAAAAGTCAGCTAAGTAGTTAGATGAGTGATTATTTTTTATTTGAAACATAAGGGTGCAGAGTTTGTAAATTGATTTTTTAAAAGAGGCAACCAGTGTAAAGAGATAAAGATAGGAGTTAGACGCGAGAACTTATGAGTGCTAGAAACTAAGCGGGCAGCGCTTTTGAATGCTTTGCTGAGAGGGTGTAGGGTGGTCTCTGTGAGTCCATAATATAAAGAGTTACAATAGTCGAAACGGGACGAAATAGCCAATAAACTAATAATTTGAAGACTGAATTGTTTAGGAAAAGTTTCATTTGCTTGATACGGCAAAGATGTAAAAAATATGATTTAGCTACAGATTTTTTTTGTGGTATGAGAGAAAGTAAAGAGTCAAAGGTGAAACCTAAACTATGAATGGTGGAAGAAGAGGCAAGTGAAAGTTTGATGAAATATTAATTGAGGGAAGAGATTGAATAAGTCGGAAAAACTTGTTAACATAACCAGGATCAAAATTCGGGAAAATTGAGTTTGAGGAACATAGAATCCCTCCAACAGATTATTTTACCAATACGAAGGAATTTTAGAGATATTAAAAAATTATTCATATTGAAGAAATGAAGTAAAGATGTAAGAGTCATCAGCATAAAATTGAATTTAAAGGAAAAATGATGAAATAATTCTTGGAAGTTTGAAAGTATAAAGTAAAGTATAAAAAGAAGAGGACCAAGAACAGAACCCTGAAGAACACCAAATGGAAAAGAGGAAGGAGTAGAATGAGAGTTGTTTATAGAAACTACAGAACTCTTGTTAGAGAGGCAAGAGAAAATCCATTTGAGACGAGAGCCAGAAATTCAAAAAGAGGTTTTTAGTTGCTGAATTTGTAAGGAGTGGTCGACAGTGTCAAAAGCAGAAGAAAAATCCAAGCAAAGAGGGAGGAAGATATTACCCTTGTCACAAGAGAGCAAAGAATCATATACTTTCAAAAGTGAAGTCTCAGTACTGTGAAAAGGACGAAAACCAGACTGAGTAGAAGGGAGTAGATTGTTAGCCTCGAAAAAAGGGAAAAGCTGAAAAGATTATCAGCAGAAGACTTTCCAGAATTTTTTTAATAAAAGAAAGATTAGATATAGGCCTATACTTTGTTGGTAGAGAAGGATCTAGAGAGCTTTATTAAATTATTGGTGTAATAATAGATTTTTTCAGAGTAGAAGGGAAGATTGCTGTAGTTAAAAAATATTAATTATCTCAAGAATTATTGAATAGAAAAAGAAAGAAGGCTTTTGAAAAATATGAGTTGGTATAAGGTCAAGAGAACATGTGGAAGGGGACATTAAATTGATTATTTTAATGAATTCAAAGAGGGTTGTGGGGAAAAGCTTTTGAGAGAGGCATCACAGAATTTTTTAAAAAGAAGAAAAAATAAATGATCATTTCTAGAAAAAAGAAATCTGTTAGACTTGGAAAAGCTGTGGAGAAAAGGAGGAGGTGGAGAGATTTTATACAAAAATCTAGAAAAAGAGCCCATTTAGACTGGGAGGATGATGCAGCTTTTATGAAGTCAATAAGAAAGAAAAAATGCTTAGAGTAAAGAAGACTTCTATACGATGATGACTCCTTTTGCCATTTGTTCCATGAGGCTGTAAAACGATCCGTCCGGTAGAGTCGTTTAAGCTTCCAAACAGTCTTTTTGGCAGAAAAGCATTGGCTGTCAAACCATGGAGCCTAAGAAGAAGAAAGGTGAAAAGAGGAAGTCTTTGTACGAAGAACGGCATCAAGACTTTCAAGAAGAAAATCATTGAGGGCTGTTTAAAAAGATTGGGGTCAGAGAAGGAAAGAGGATCAAAGAAAGACTGAGAAAAAGAATTTATGAAAAAATCTTCATTAAATGTTGACCAAGGCCTTTTATGAGTCTTAAAGTGGGAGATGGAAAAGATGGAATAGTGAATGAGGAATAAATAAGAGAGTAGTCAGAAAAGGTAACAGATTCAGCAAAGAATGGTGGTTTAATGAAAGAAGAAGAGATTATGTAATCAATTGTTCCCAGCAGTGTGTGTTGGAAAATAAGCATGTTGTGTGAGATAAAAAAGCTCAAAAATATTATCTTGTTTTATAGAATAGGGATTCAAGTTATTATTATGAGGACTATTAAATATTCCAAAATAAAAAAAGGGCAAGAATGCATATGAAGAGTCTCAGTTAAAACTGAAAAGTTTTTAAGGAAAATTAGAAGGCCTATAAACTGGTGCCATAACAAAAGTGAAATAAGAAGATGAATTGGATGATGAAAAGAGATATTTGAATGTAGAGTATAAAGAATAGTGGATGTTCGAATCAGAAAAAGTAGATTTATAGAACCAGGGAATGCCACCATGGGAAAAGTGAGAAGAAAAAGGTTTTGTAGGAGACCAGGCTACTTCAATAAGAGTAAGATAAAAGAGACGCAGAGAGTAAAGAGGGTGAAGTGGCATTTTGTGCCATGTTTCAGTTAAACCTAAAAAGTCTTCAGAGGAAGAAATTAAAAAACTTCAAACATGTTAAAAACTCATCAAGTGACCCGGTGTTCAATAAAGAAAGGTTTAGTTCCTTATTTGAATTTGAAAGAGTCGGGTAAGGAAGCGGTTTTGTTAATTTATTTTTAGGTTTTGTTTGAAAATTATTATTTTTTAAATGCGTGAGTTACGCTTAGAATTTAGTAAGTTTAGATGAAAAAATTCTAAATCTAGCAAGGCGAGGTGGGCGAAAGGGAACAGAAGGAAGATTCCGAAGAGAGTCAGGAGAATAATTCATTGAAAATTTTGATGAGAAATATATATATCAAACCAGTACTTGAATCTGAGAAGATGAAGTGTGAAAAGAATTATTACATACAGTTTTCGTCAAAATTGCAAGTTTAAAACAGTCCGTGGCAAAACAGGCGTTTGTCACTGTGCTCATAAAAATAATGAGTTTGAATGATAATAAAAATTACTGATAATAAAGGTTACTGATAATAAAATTTACTGATAATAAAAGTTACTGATAATAAAAGTTACTGATAATAAAAGTTACTGATAATAAAAGTTACTGATAATAAAAGTTACTGATAATAAAAGTTACTGATAATAAAAGTTACTGATAATAAAAGTTACTGATAATAAAAGTTACTGATAATAAAAGTTAATGATAATAAAAGTTACTGATAATAAAAGTTACTGATAATAAAAGTTACTGATAATAAAAGTTACTGATAATAAAAGTTACTGATAATAAAAGTTACTGATAATAAAAGTTACTGATAATAAAAGTTACTGATAATAAAAGTTACTGATAATAAAAGTTACTGATACTAAAAATTAATCATAATAAAAATTGATCATAATAAGAATCAATCATAATAAAAATCAATAATAATAATAATAAATGAAGGTGTTTCTTCATTTGTTTGTGCGTCGGGCATTTAGACTGCAATGGAGGACTCACTTTGAAGACCTCAGTTTCGCAGAAGACCTCCAGTAGCATGTCTCCATCCTCTCTTGCCACCCCATTGCTGCTGCTGTCACTCATGCTGTCACTCATGCTGTCACTCATGCTGTCACTCATGCTGTCACTCATGCTGTCACTCATGCTGTCACTCATGCTGTCACTCATGCTGTCACTCATGCTGTCACTCATGCTGTCACTCATGCTGTCACTCATGCTGTCACTCATGCTGTCACTCAAGCTGTCACTCATGCTGTCACTCAAGCTGTCACTCATGCTGTCACTCATGCTGTCACTCATGCTGTCACTCATGCTGTCACTCATGCTGTCCCTCATGCTGTCACTCATGCTGTCACTCATGCTGTCACTCATGCTGTCACTCATGCTGTCACTCATGCTGTCACTCATGCTGTCACTCATGCTGTCACTCATGCTGTCACTCATGCTGTCACTCATGCTGTCACTCAAGCTGTCACTCATGCTGTCACTCATGCTGTCACTCATGTTATCACTCATGCTGTCACTCATGCTGTCACTCATGCTGTCACTCATGCTGTCACTCATGCTGTCACTCATGCTGTCACTCATGCTGTCACTCATGCTGTCACTCATGCTGTCACTCATGCTGTCACTCATGCTGTCACTCATGCTGTCACTCATGCTGTCACCCATGCTGTCACTCATTCTGTCACTCATTCTGTCACTCATGCTGTCACTATCGTCAACATTGCTGTCATAGGTTGTAACCTCGTTAATATTATTACTATTATTTTTACTGTTATTATCATTGTTGTTTTTGTTATTTTTAATACTACTGTTAATGTTGTTATTATCATTCTTATCATTATTATTATTATTATTATTATTATTATTATTATTATTATTATTATTATTATTATTATTATTATTATTATTATTATTATTATTATTATTATTATTATTGTTATTATTATTATTATTATTATTATTATTATTATTATTATTATTATTATTATTTTTATTTTTATTTTTATTTTTATTTTTATTATCATTATTATTATTATTTTTATTATTATTATTATTATTATTATTATTATTATTATTATTATTATTATTATTATTATTATTATTATTATTATTATTATTATTATTACTATTATTATTATTATTATTATTATTATTATTATTATTATTATTATTATTATTATTATTATTATTATTATTATTATTTTTATTTTTATTTTTATTATTTTTATTATTATTATTATTTTTATTTTTATTTTTATTTTTATTTTTATTTTTATTATTATTATTGTTATTATTGTTATTATTATTATTATTTTTATTATTATTATTATTATTATTATTATTATTATTATTATTATTATTATTATTATTATTATTATTGTTCTTATTATTCTTATTACTATTATTATTGTTATTATTGTTATTATTATTATTATTACTACTACTACTACTATTACTACTACTACTACTACTACTACTACTACTACTACTACTACTACTACTACTACTACTACTACTACTACTACTACTACTACTACTACTACTACTACTACTACTACTACTACTACTACTACTACTACTACTACTGCTGCTGCTACTACTATCATAATTATTACTGTTATTCTTATTATTTTTGTTATTATTACTTTTTCTATCATTGTTTGCTTTATTATCATTCATATCAACATTTCGCGGTTTGACGAGCTTTTTTTTTGTTTCGCATTGATTGTCATCCGCTTTGTTAGCGGGCGAGCTCTTGTCACTTTGATGAAAGTCCTCATTATTGCGACTGAAGTTTCGTTCTGTGAAAAATTGTGATGTCGTTACATGTTATTTATATTTCAATTGTTTGTTCAGTAAAACAAAGAAATTGAGATAATTTCCTCTATTTAATTGAATTTGAAAAGCTAGAAAACATTCATACGACTAAATGATTCTATAGAATTCAACTCACATTTTCAACAGAGCACTTATTCATATTATTCACCAGTGCTTTCCAACTTCATGAACAATCCATGTATTCATCCATCCTTCAATCAATGCATCCGTTCATTCATTCATTCATTTCTTCACCATCCATCCATCATTATTTCCTTCAGCTGCATTCTAGTTTTGTTTTGAGCTTCGAATGAAAGTATCTTTGAACTATCGAATGTTCACTGATGTGTAGTTTTCGTGAAGTTTTTTTTCTAATTTCTAAAGTTATTCTTCCAATTTTTGAAAAAATGATCTTTTGTCAATAAATAGAATTGAGAAGTCCAAGAAATGCTTGAGAACTTTTTGGAAAGAGTGAACACGCCGCTTGGCGCTTTGTGCTTCTGTTTCAGGTTTTGCCAATTTCGTTTTGACCTGCTAGCATTCATAAAATTAACTTTTTTGGTCAAATATTTTGCTCTCACTTCACTTTGATTTTTTCAGATTTTTAACAAATCGTGGCAGATTTTATTTATTTTATGTTTTTATTATGAAGCGAAAAACGAATTGCTTGCCACGCTCACCCGCTCTGTACCTCTATCTATCTTCCCTTCAAAGTTTCTTTTATTTTTCCAAGGTTGTGGATTTTTTTTATTACTTTTTTGGCTTATTTTTCATATTCCAAAGCCACATAAATTACTGCTTTTGGTCCTGAAAACTTTTTTTTCTGCTATTTTTTACAAATTTTTCCAACTTCTCTACCTCACTTGATTCATGTTACAGTCTACAGTGGTCATAGTCATACTCTGTGAAACTGCTCGAACTAAAACTAAAAGTTTGCTTTGTTTTTTTAAGCTTTGAAGCTCAATTTTTTCTATTTTCAGATAGCATTATAAAAGGATTTTGGTAATTTTGTGGTTGAAAATGTTTTCGATTTATAT
This sequence comes from Branchellion lobata, assembly GCA_947562095.1. Classification (NCBI taxonomy): domain Eukaryota; kingdom Metazoa; phylum Annelida; class Clitellata; order Hirudinida; family Piscicolidae; genus Branchellion; species Branchellion lobata. Next base: position 1,803,675 of record OX387247.1, on the reverse strand, counting down.
TTCTATTTTTCTGGTTTTTTTCTTTTGCCTATGTTTTTTTAAAATGTGAAATCGTTCAAAGTTTTAAAATAGCAAACATGGCCTGTTGATCTAGTTCAAGCTAATAACTTTTGTTTTGGACGTTGCAAATATTTTTATAATTCAGCACAAAAAACGAGGTTCAGAAGCCTATAAGGTGGAAGATCAAATATCAATTGAAATTTTAAGCAAACATTTTTGTTCATAAGATGGAAATGTTTTGGTTGCGATGAGCAAGAAGCTTTGGTAGGAAGGTGCAGGCATTGTTCATAGCTTGTTCTTCCAAGTGCTTTTCATCATAAAAAACTATTTTAAATAAACTTTTTCGGATTAATATCAAATACTCATGCTTTAAGCAAGCCTTGCATAACTTGCTATAATTGAAGCCCTTCTTAACCTTACACTCTTCGGTCTTCGCACCCCTCCACGTTTGGGTGTCGCTTGTGTGCTTTTGTGCGCAAGATGCGACAGACAAAGCAGCGGTCGATTCACGCTTATAAAAGACTCGTTTTTTCACGTGTTTTATCCTTGTGGCATTTGCATATGAAAGACACGTTATTATTTTTATTTCTTCTACGCCATTATGCTTTCTTGCATGCACGCTAGTCCACGAAGGGCATCAAAGACTGTGGTGAGGCTGATCGTTCGAGACGACGGGCATATTTATGTGTTTTTTAAGTTACATTTATGAAGGCCTCTGCGCCTTCAATCAACTTTGCACCATTGCTTCTGAAAATACTAACGACCCACGTGAAGCGTCTGTCATTAAAGATGAAAGGAAATTATTGACCAGCGATCAGCAACTAAAACAGCCTTAAAGTATACGCACGAAACTTCAACGTCAAATCGATGTTTGTAATTTTATGGAAAAAAAAGAGCTTAAAACTCTTTTTGTCGCTCACGTGGCATTGTTTTGAGTGCATTGGTGTGTACAACACGTTGCAACGCTTAATATTATATTCCACAGCCTGTGTATTCAACTGCATAATTTTTGTTTTATAATGCACAAGATGTGTATTATATTGCACAGACTGGAAATCATTGTAATGTCATTCACTCAGACACGCCAGTGTTCTCGCGAGGAAGGAACACTTGGAAGGGCAAGCAGGCGGCGTAGCAAGGGGCAGTGCGGAGTTGAGAACTCATGGAGCCCATCTTTTGAAATTCGAAATCGAAATTTGATGAGTTGCTTGCAGATGGTGCGAATTGTCACTTCGGTGGAGACTTCATTTGCAACGACTACTTCGGTGGTGGTTCGTTGGCCCAATTGGAAGTTATTGAGTGGTGAAATGATGCTATTTGAAAATGAAGAGCATGGACTTATCAGGGCAACAAATACAATGAAACGAAACACAAAAGGGCTGATTGAAATATGAAAATACCAACTGTTGCGTGTTTACGACGCAAAAATTGGTGAATTCACTGTTTTTGTTATATAATGTCTGAATTGTATTGAAATTATATTCTATGTACAAAGGAAGATAATTTATACTACTTGGATTTTTGAATGCGTATTTCGGGACAATCATTTGAGGATTTATTCTTTAGTGGTATCATTGTAGCACTGAGCACTCACGTGAGTATGGGGCATGAGACCCGTTGTGGTGGAGCTCTTCGGAAGCCTTCATGAAGTACAGTGGCTCTGTGGTGACAATGTTGGTAAGGTCAAGGAAGAGAGAAGTGAAAAGTTGAAAAGACAAGTAAGGTGGAATTTTGAATGGTCAGGAAGAAGTCTATGGAGTTTTTTGTAAAGATTAGCTTCTTGACTGGATTGTTTTTCAATCCTTTTCATTGTGTTACTTGGACTGCCTTGGAGTCTGTGACTTCCGAGTGCTCTGAGAACTAATGAAATGTGCCTCATGAGGCTCTTGTCTTGAATTAGAATTACAAAAATGTTTGTTGTTCAAATAATGGCTGTCTTATTCAATCCATTTAGGCCTTCCCACCTGATTTATGCCGTCTATTTATTTCATTGCAGTGCGGCAGGCACCGCTTGGAATTCTTTATGTCTTGGACGCCGCTTAAAGCATTGCTCCTCGCCTCCAAAGAATCACAAGTTCCACTAAAAGCATATCTTCTTTATTCCGCTCTTTTCGCCCTGCATACAAATGCCTCTGAAGAATGTCTTTTCTTTTTTGTATATTACTGTTTGTTCGCTTGTGTTTTTGCTTCTATCCTTGCTTGTGTTCGTGTTTTAATGTTTGCTTGTATGCTTGCTTGTATTCTTGTTTGTATGCTTGCTTGTATTTTTGTTTGTATGCTTGCTTGTATGCTTACTTGTATACTTGCTTGTATGTTTGTTTGTATGTTTGTTTGTATGATTGCTTGTATGCTTGCTTGTATGCTTGCTTGTATGCTTGCTTGTATGCTTTTTTGTATCATTGCTTGTATGTTTTCTTGTATGCTTGTTTGTATACTTGCTTGTATGCTTGCTTGTATGCTTGCTTGTATGCTTGCTTGTATGCTTGCTTGTATGCTTGCTTGTATGCTTGCTTGTATGCTTGCTTGTATGCTTTTTTGTATCATTGCTTGTATGCTTTCTTGTATGCTTGCTTGTATGCTTGCTTGTATGCTTGCCTGTGTGCTTGCTTGTATGCTTGCTTTTTCTTGCTCGTATGCTTGCTTGTATGCTTTCTTGTATGCTTGCTTGTTCTTGCTTGTATGCTTGCTTGTATGCTTGCTTTTGTGCTTGCTTGTTCTTGCTTGTATGCTTGCTTGTATGCTTGCTTGTATGCTTGCTTGTATGCTTGCTTGTATGCTTGCTTGTATGCTTGCTTGTATGCTTGCATGTATGCTTGCTTGTATGCTTGCTTGTATGCTTGCTTGTATGCTTGCTTGTATGCTTGCTTGTATGCTTGCTTGTATGCTTGCTTGTATGCTTGCTTGTATGCTTGCTTGTATGCTTGCTTGTATGCTTGCTTGTATGCTTGCTTGTATGCTTGCTTGTATGCTTGCTTGTATGCTTGCTTGTATGCTTGCTTGTATGCTTGCTTGTATGCTTGCTTGTATGCTTGCTTGTATGCTTGCTTGTATGCTTGCTTGTGTGCTTGCTTGTATGCTTGCTTGTATGCTTGCTTGTTCTTGCTTGTATGCTTGCTTGTATGCTTGCTTGTATGCTTGCTTGTATGCTTGCTTGTATGCTTGCTTGTATGCTTGCTTGTATGCTTGCTTGTATGCTTGCTTGTATGCTTGCTTGTATGCTTGCTTGTATGCTTGCTTGTATGCTTGCTTGTATGCTTGCTTGTATGCTTGCTTGTATGCTTGCTTGTATGCTTGCTTGTATGCTTGCTTGTATGCTTGCTTGTATGCTTGCTTGTATGCTTGCTTGTATGCTTGCTTGTATGCTTGCTTGTATGCTTGCTTGTATGCTTGCTTGTATGCTTGCTTGTATGCTTGCTTGTATGCTTGCTTGTATGCTTGCTTGTATGCTTGCTTGTATGCTTGCTTGTATGCTTGCTTGTATGCTTGCTTGTATGCTTGCTTGTATGCTTGCTTGTATGCTTGCTTGTTCTTGCTTGTATGCTTGCTTGTATGCTTGCTTGTATGCTTGCTTGTATGCTTGCTTGTATGCTTGCTTGTATGCTTGCTTGTTCTTGCTTGTATGCTTGCTTGTATGCTTGCTTGTATTGTGTTGGGTTTTGTCTCATACGGGCTCTTTTGGTCTTTCCTTTTGTTTCCATTCGTTGTGTAATCTCGATTTCAGTGTTTTTATGTTATTTATTTATTTTATTGTTTTTGTTCAGTTCCTTTTTTTCTTTTCTTCTTGTGATTCGGCTACTTTTGATGAAACGACCTTTTGTTTTTATGTTGATTTCGTTGTCAGCTTGGTCTCTGGTTTTCAAAAAGGGATTTTTTATCATCTGAATTATCGATACCTCTATGCCGGTTACTTTTTTCACTTTCAGCTTCATTTTGTTGACTGCACTCATGGATTTCACATGTTATTCAACTTTTTGTTCTTTTAGGATTCGTTGAAAGACTTCCGTGCAAACACCGCTGTGTGCTTCAGTGTGTTGAATCGAGCCTAATCGGGCTATTCATTCCACCAAGTCCTTCAAAGGTACTTTTTACACGCACCTGCATACTTCATTGCTTGTTTCATATTTCCAAAATTGGAACAAGAAACTAGGTTTTATATGACTATTTCAGAAAGCCGTCTTACAAACATTTTTAACGCCTTTTCTACCAAGCATGCTTAATGTCACACGGCCGAATTTTTATGAACAGGCGGGCTGGGACACTGATGGTGCCAACGGAGTGGCATTGTAAACATGTTTTGTTTTTCGTATTCAAACATCCAACCAGAATCTTCATGTGCTGGTTTGTGGAGTCTTTTCAGCCTCATGGAATAGGCGTGTCATTGGTCGTTTTTTAAGTTTTGTAAAACTTCACTTGACAGCAAAACTTTGTTTCAAATTTACACGCAAGTACACAACCAACCACACAATTGAAAAACCAATTAAACATACATAAAAAAACACAACCACTCAAAAAAACAAACAAACGTACAACTAACCACACAAAAAAACAAACAAACACACAGGCAATCACACAAAGGAACAAACAAACACACAGGCAAGCACACAAAGGAACAAACAGACTAGCACACACACAAAAACAAAACAGTGTCGACCCATCAGCGAGTAGAAAAATCCGACTTTTACGGAGGCTTCTACATCTTTTGCAAAGGAAGACTTCTATCATCGTATGCGTAAATAACAACAATCACTTTGCTGCGTTAACATTGCATGAGTTAGAGAACTGTGCTGCTGTGATATAGAGGCCACAAACGACCTGATAATATTGTCAATATTTACAAAGTAATCGTTTTCTGGCTCAGCCACCATCATCAGTTCTAGCACTCTCGTCTGCATGGCCATCATCGACGTCACCATCGTGACCAGCCTTCCAAACATCAACGTCCAAATTATTTTCCTCGTCCTTTACTCCTTCCTTTGAGTCCGGGTCTCTTGCATAACATGCTGACTTTCAAATTGGATCTAACTAGATTTTTTTATAATAGCTTTCACCGTTTTTCTTGGAGTTTACACCATCAATCTCCCAAACAACTCCTCTCTCATCCAACCAACAAGCCAAACTAATTGAATCAAAAAGAGTTTAAATCGTTTTTTTTCTTTTTTTTTATTTGTTTTCATGTTTTGTCATTTTATAAACCTTTTATTCTTATTATCCTTGTTACGGAGTTTTACTACCACGCCAGCAAACACTGAAATCTGCAGACTTCGATTAGCAACGATCAAGGACTCGCGCAGAGTCGATTTTCGAAAACCTCTGAAAAGCTTCAAGTTTCTACAACACTCTAGGCCCCAGGCTGAGATGTGAGGTTGGTTATTGAGAAATATGACAAGTTTGGTTATTGGCATCGAGGTTCAGCTGAAGAATATTTGGTAAGCTATAGGCAATTATGAAAATAAACTTTTTACATTTTTATCGAAAATTGTTTCCATAAATTTCATTTTTTCGACTGTTTTCTTTTCATTTGTTTTTGATTTTCTTAATCTGATTTTTTTGTAACTTTTAAAATATTTTATAATTACAAAGTATAATTATTTTTCTGAGATTTCAGTTTAATGTTGTATCAAAATTTTCTTAAGCTGAAGCTTTTGGTGGCAATTAAATTTGCACACATGCAAGGTCTTTGCGGAAATATAAAAAGTAGTTTTTTCGCAGCTCCGTGGCAGACAATCTTTTTGAAATTTGAAAAAAGGTATCGACTTTTTATTCAACTTCACATCTTTTTGGACGGAATTTTATTTAATTCATTCTTTCATTTTCATTGAGAAATATTCACTGAATTTTGTTTCGAAAGAAAGCAGACGACAGTCAACGCAAATATCACTTTCGTTGCCTTTCATCAGAAGGAATTAAAAGAGTGTTCCTGTTTTTTCTGCGCCTGCAAGGAATTCATTTTAAAAAATGTCATTAATTAGCCCATTAAACCAGGACCAATAGTATGATTATGTTTTGTAGTCTCTAGTTTTATTTAGCATCCATAGAATGAGAATATCTATATTAAAATTTATTTAATTTAATTTCTAAATTTGAATCATGTGTTGGTGGGTTCAGTTCTGTAAAGCTCAAAAAATATCGGTTTTATTTCAAAATTTTTTTAATTATTTCAAGTCATTATGAACCTTTTGAAAAGTTTTCATTCAATTCAAATTAAACCCTCCGATAATATAGTGGCCTTGGAGCTCTTCTGGGTTTTCGTTCTTAGAATAATATCCATATGATGATAGGCATATGATATATGATAATATTCATATGATAATATTCATATGATAATATTCATATGATAATATTCATATGATAATATTCATATGATAATATTCATATGATAATATTCATATGATAATATTCATATGATAATATTCATATGATAATATTCATATGATAATATTCATATGATAATATTCATATGATAATATTCATATGATAATATTCATATGATAATATTCATATGATAATATTCATATGATAATATTCATATGATAATATTCATATGATAATATCTATATGATAATTTTCATATGATAATATTCATATGATAAAATTCATATGATAATATTCATATGATAATATTCATATAATAATATTCATATGATAATATCCATATGATCATATTCATTTGATAATAATCATGTTATAGTATTCAAATGATAATATTCATATGATAATATTCATATGATAATATCCATATGATAAAATTCATATGATAATATTCATATGATAATATCCATGTTATAATATTCCTATGATAATATTCATATGATAATAATCATGTTATAATATTCATATGATAATAATCATGTTATAATATTCATATGATAATATTCATATGATAATAATCATGTTATAATATTCATATGATAATATTCATATGATAATAATCATGTTATAATATTCATATGATAATATTCATATGATAATAATCATGTTATAATATTCATATGATAATATTCATATGATAATAATCATGTTATAATATTCATATGATAATATTCATATGATAATAATCATGTTATAATATTCATATGATAATATTCATATGATAATATTCTTATAATAATATTCATATGATAATATTCATATGATAACAATCATGTTATAATATTCACATGATAATATTCATATGATAAAATTCATATGATAATATTCATATGATAATAATCATGTTATAATATTCATATGATAACATTCATCTGATAATATTCTTATAATAATATTCATATGATAATAATCATGTTATAATATTCATATGATAATATTCATATGATAATATTCATATAATAATATTCATATAATAATATTCATATAATAATATTCATATGATAATATTCATATGATAATATCCATATGATAATATTCATTTGATAATAATCATGTTATAATATCCATATGATAAAATTCATATGATAATATTCATATGATAATATCCATGTTATAATATTCATAAGATGATATTCATATGATAATATTCATATGATAATATTCATATGATAATAATCATGTTATAATATTCATATGATAATATTCATATGATAATATTCTTATAATAATATTCATATGATAATATTCATATGATAATATTCATATGATAATATTCATATGATAATATTCATATGATAATATTCATATAATAATATTCATATGATAATATCCATATGATAATATTCATTTGATAATAATCATGTTATAGTATTCAAATGATAATATTCATATGATAATATTCATATGATAATATCCATGTTATAATATTCCTATGATAATATTCATATGATAATATTCATATGATAATAATCATGTTATAATATTCATATGATAATATTCATATGATAATAATCATGTTATAATATTCATATGATAATATTCATATGATAATAATCATGTTACAATATTCATATGATAATATTCATATGATAATAATCATGTTATAATATTCATATGATAATATTCATATGATAATATTCTTATAATAATATTCATATGATAATATTCATATGATAACAATCATGTTATAATATTCACATGATAATATTCATATGATAAAATTCATATGATAATATTTACATGATAAAATTCATATGATAATATTCATATGATAATAATCATGTTATAATATTCATATGATAACATTCATCTGATAATATTCTTATAATAATATTCATATGATAATAATCATGTTATAATATTCATATGATAATATTCATATGATAATATTCATATAATAATATTCATATAATAATATTCATATAATAATATTCATATGATAATATTCATATGATAATATCCATATGATAATATTCATTTGATAATAATCATGTTATAATATCCATATGATAAAATTCATATGATAATATTCATATGATAATTTCCATGTTATAATATTCATAAGATGATATTCATATGATAATATTCATATGATAATATTCATATGATAATATTCATATGATAATAATCATGTTATAATATTCATATGATAATATTCATATTATAATATTCTTATAATAATCTTCATATGATAATATTCATATGTTAATAATCATGTTATAATATTCACATGATAATATTCATATGTTAATCTTCATATGAGAAAATTCATATGATAATATTTATATGGTAATATTCATATGATAATATTCATATGATAATAATCATGTTATAATATTCATATGATAATATTCATATGATAATATTCTTATAATAATATTCATATGATAATATTCATATGATAATATTCATATGATAATATTCATATGATAATATTCATATGATAATATTCATATAATAATATTCATATGATAATATCCATATGATAATATTCATTTGATAATAATCATGTTATAGTATTCAAATGATAATATTCATATGATAATATTCATATGATAATATCCATGTTATAATATTCCTATGATAATATTCATATGATAATATTCATATGATAATAATCATGTTATAATATTCATATGATAATATTCATATGATAATAATCATGTTATAATATTTATATGATAATATTCATATGATAATAATCATGTTACAATATTCATATGATAATATTCATATGATAATAATCATGTTATAATATTCATATGATAATATTCATATGATAATATTCTTATAATAATATTCATATGATAATATTCATATGATAACAATCATGTTATAATATTCACATGATAATATTCATATGATAAAATTCATATGATAATATTTACATGATAAAATTCATATGATAATATTCATATGATAATAATCATGTTATAATATTCATATGATAACATTCATCTGATAATATTCTTATAATAATATTCATATGATAATAATCATGTTATAATATTCATATGATAATATTCATATGATAATATTCATATAATAATATTCATATAATAATATTCATATAATAATATTCATATGATAATATTCATATGATAATATCCATATGATAATATTCATTTGATAATAATCATGTTATAATATCCATATGATAAAATTCATATGATAATATTCATATGATAATTTCCATGTTATAATATTCATAAGATGATATTCATATGATAATATTCATATGATAATATTCATATGATAATATTCATATGATAATAATCATGTTATAATATTCATATGATAATATTCATATTATAATATTCTTATAATAATCTTCATATGATAATATTCATATGTTAATAATCATGTTATAATATTCACATGATAATATTCATATGTTAATCTTCATATGAGAAAATTCATATGATAATATTTATATGGTAATATTCATATGATAATATTCATATGATAATAATCATGTTATAATATTCATATGATAATATTCATATGATAATATTCTTATAATAATATTCATATGATAATATTCATATGATAATATTCATATGATAATAATCATGTTTTAATATTCATATGATAATATTCATATGATAATATTCAATTAATAATATTCATATGATAATAATCATGTTATAATATTTATATGATAATATTCATATGATAATACTCATGATAATAATCATGTTATAATATTCATATGATAATATCCATATGATAAAATTCATATGATAATATTCATATGATACTATCCATGTTATAATATTCATATGATAATGTTCGTATGATAATATCCATCTGATAATAATCATATGATAATATTCATATAATAATATTCATATGATAATATTCATATGATAATAATCATATGATAATATTCATATGATAATATTCTTATAATAATATTCATATGATAATATTCATATGATAATATTCATATGATAATATTCATATGATAATAATCATGTTTTAATATTCATATGATAATATTCATATGATAATATTCAATTAATAATATTCATATGATAATAATCATGTTATAATATTTATATGATAATATTCATATGATAATACTCATGATAATAATCATGTTATAATATTCATATGATAATATCCATATGATAAAATTCATATGATAATATTCATATGATACTATCCTTGTTATGATATTCATATGATAATGTTCGTATGATAATATCAATCTGATAATAATCATATGATAATATTCATATAATAATAATCATATGATAATATTCATATGATAATAATCATATGATAATATTCATATGATAATATTCATATGATAATATTCATATGATAATATTCATTTGATAATATTCATATGATAATATTAATATGATAATATTCATATGTTAATATCCATATGATAAAATTCATGATAATATTCATTTGATAAAAATCATGTTATAATATTCAAATGATAATATTCATATGATAATATTCATATGATAGTATTCATATGATAATATTCATATAATAATATTCATATGATAATATTCATATGATAATAATCATATGATAATATTCATATGATAATACTCATGATAATAATCATGTTATAATATTCATATGATAATATCCATATGATAAAATTCATATGATAATATTCATATGATACTATCCATGTTATGATATTCATATGATAATGTTCGTATGATAATATCAATCTGATAATAATCATATGATAATATTCATATAATAATATTCATATGATAATATTCATATGATAATAATCATATGATAATATTCATATGATAATATTCATATGATAATATTCATATGATAATATTCATTTGATAATATTCATATGATAATATTAATATGATAATATTCATATGTTAATATCCATATGATAAAATTCATGATAATATTCATTTGATAATAATCATGTTATAAAATTCAAATGATAATATTCATATGATAATATTCATATGATATTATTCTTAATAATATTATAATAATATAATATAATAATATTCATATGATAATAATCATGTTATAATATTAAGGATAATATTCATATGATAATATTCATATATCAATATTCATATGATAAAATTCATATGATAATATTCATATGATAATAATCATGTTATAATATTCATGTTATAATTTTCATATGATAATATTTATATACTAATATTCATGTTATAATATTCATATGATAATATTCATATGATAATATCCATATGATAATATTCATATGATAATAATCATGTTATAATATTCATGTTATGATATTCAAATGATAATATTCATATGATAATAATCATGTTATAATATTCATATGATAAAATTCATATGATAATATTCATATGAAAATATTTATATGATAAAATTCATATGATAATATTCTTAGAATAATATTCATATGATAATATTCATATAATAATATTCATATAATAATATTCATATTATAATATCCATATGATAATATTCATAGAATAATATTCATTTGATAATAATCATGTTTTAATATTCATATGATAATATCCATATGATAAAATTCATATGATAATAATCATATAGAAATATTCATATGATAATATTCATATGATAATAATCATAAGATAATATTCATATGATAATAATCATTTTATAATATTCTTATGATAATATTCATATGATAATATTCATATGATAATGTTCTTTTAATAATATCCATATGTAAATATTCATATGATAATAATCATGTTATAATATTCACATCATAATGTTCATATGATAATATTCATATGATAAAATTCATATGATAATATTTATATGATAATATTCTTATGATAATATTCATATGATAATATTCATATGATAATAATCATGTTATAATATTCATATGATAATATTCATATGAAAATATTCATATGATAATAATCATGTTATAATATTCATATGATATTATTCTTATTATAATATTCATATGATAATATCCATATGATAATATTCATTTGATAATAATCATGTTATAATATTCATATGATAATATTCATATGATAATATTCATATGATTATATCCATATGATAAAATTCATATGATAATATTCATATGATAATGTCCATGTTATAATCTTCATATGATAATATTCATATGATAATATTCATCTGATAATATTCATATGATAATAATCATGTTATAATATTCATATGATAATATTCATATGATAATATTCTTATAAAAATGTTCATATGATAATATTCATATGATAATATTCATATGATAATAATCATGTTATAATATTCATATGATAATATTCATATGATAATATTCATATGATAATATTCATATGATAATATTCATATGTTAATATCCATATGATAAAGTTCATATGATAATATTCATTTGATAATAATCATGTTCTAATATTAATATGATAATATTCATATGATAATATTTATATGATAATATTCATATGATAATAATCTTATGATAATAATCCTGTTGTAATATACATATGATAATATTCATATGATAATATCCATATGATAAAATTCCTATGATAATATTCATATGATAATATTCATATGATAATATTCATATGATAATATTCATATGATAATATTCTTATGATAATAATCATAAGATAATATTCATATGATAATAATCATGTTATAATATTCTTATGATAATATTCATATGATAATATTCATATGATAATATTCTTTTAATAATATCCATATGTAAATATTCATATGATAATAATCATGTTATAATATTCACATCATAATGTTCATATGATAATATTCATATGATAAAATTCATATGATAATATTTATATGATAATATTCTTATGATAATATTCATATGATAATATTCATATGATAATAATCATGTTATAATATTCATATGATAATATTCATATGAAAATATTCATATGATAATAATCAGGTTATAATATTCATATGATAATATTCATATGATTATATTCTTATGATAATATTCATATGATAATATTCATATGATAATAATCATGTTATAATAATCATATGATAATATTCTTATAATAATATTCATATGATAATATCCATATGATAATATTCTTTTGATAATAATCATGTTATAATATTCATATGATAATATTCATCTGATAATATTCATATGATTATATCCATATGATAATAATCATGTTATAATATTCATATGATAATATTCATATGATAATATTCATATGATTATATCCATATGATAAAATTCATATGATAATATTCATATGATAATGTCCATGTTATATTATTCATATGATAATATTCATACGATAATATTCATCTGATAATATTCATATGATAATAATCATATTATAATATTCATATGATAATATTCATATGATAATATTTATATGATAATATTCTTATGATAATATTCATATGATAATATTCATATGATAATAATCATGTTATAATATTCATATGATAATATTCATATGAAAATATTCATATGATAATAATCAGGTTATATGAAAATATTCATATGATAATAATCAGGTTATAATATTCATATGATAATATTCATATGATTATATTCTTATGATAATATTCATATGATAATATTCATATGATAATAATCATGTTATAATATTCATATGATAATATTCTTCTAATAATATTCATATGATAATATCCATATGATAATATTCTTTTGATAATAATCATGTTATAATATTCATATGATAATATTCATATGATAATATTCATATGATTATATCCATATGATAAAATTCATATGATAATATTCATATGATAATGTCCATGTTATATTATTCATATGATAATATTCATACGATAATATTCATCTGATAATATTCATATGATATTAATCATATTATAATATTCATATGATAATATTCATATGATAATATTCTTATAAAAATGTTCATATGATAATATTCATATGATAATATTCATATGATAATAATCATGTTATAATATTCATATGATAATATTCATATGATAATATTCATATGATAATAATCATGTTGTAAAATTCACATGTTAATATTCATATGGTAATATTCATATGATAAAATTTATATGATAATATTCATATGATAATATTCATATGATAATATTCATATGATAATATTCAAATGATAATATTCATATGTTAATATCCATATGATAAAGTTCATATGATAATATTCAATTGATAATAAACATGTTCTAATATTAATATGATAATATACATATGATAATATTCATATGATAATATCCATATGATAATATTCTTATAATAAAATCCATATGATAATACTCATATGATAATAATCATGTTATAATATTCACATGATAATATTCATATGATAATATTCATATGATAATATTCATATGATAAAATTCATATGATAATAATTATATGATAATTTTCTTATGATAATACTCATATGATAATAATCATGTTATAATATTCATATAATAATATTCAAATGATATTAATCATTTGATAATATTCTTATAATAATATTCATATGAAAATATTCATATGATAATATTCATATGATAATAATCATGTTATAATATTCATATGATAATATTCATATGTTAATATTCTCATGATAATATTCATATGATAATATTCATATGATAATAATCATGTTATAATATTCATATGATAATATTCATATGATAATATTCTTATAATATTATTCATATGATAATATCCATATGATAATATTCATTTCATAATAATCATGTTATATTATTCATATGATAATTTTCATATGATAATATTCATATGATAATATCCATATGATAAAATTCATATGATAATATTCATATGATAATATCCATGTTGCAATGTTCATATGATAATATTCATATGATAGTAATCATGTTATAATATTCATATGATAATATTCATATGATAATATTCTTATAATAATATTCATATGATAATCTTCATATGATAATAATCATGTAATATTCACATGATAATATTCATATGTTAATATTCATATGATAAAATTCCTATGATAATATTCATATGGTAATATTCATATGATAAAATTTATATGATAATATTCATATGATAATACTCATGTTATAATATTCATATGATAATATTGATATGATATTATTCAAATGATAATATTCATATGATACTATTCATATGTTAATATCAATATGATAAAATTCATATGATAATATTCATTTGATAATAATCTTGTTATAATATTCATATGATAATATTCATATGATAATATTCTTATAATAATGTTCATATGATAATATTCATATAATAATATTCATATGATAATATTCTTATAATAATGTTCATATGATAATATTCATATAATAATATTCATATGATAATAATCATGTTGTAATATTCACATGATAATATTCATATGTTAATATTCATATGATAAAATTCATATGATAAAATTCATATGATAATAATTATATGATAATATTCATATGTTAATATTCATATTATAAAATTCATATGATAATATTCATTTGATAATACTCATGTTATAATATTCATATGATAATATTCATATGATAATATTCATATAATAATATTCATATGATAATATTCATATGATAATATTCATATGCTAATATTCATATGATAATATTCATATGATAATATTCAAATGATAATCTTCATATGATAATATTCATATGTTAATATCCATATCATAAAATTCATATGATAATATTCATTTGATAATACTCATGTTATAATATTAATATGATAAGATTCATATGATAATATTTATATGATAATAATCATGTTATAGTATTCACATGATAATATTCATATGATAATATTCATATGATAAAATTCATATGATAATATTTATATGATAATATTCTTATGATAATATTCATATGATAATGTTCATATGATAATAATCATGTTATAATATTCATATGATAATATTCATATGATAATATTCTTATAATAATATTCATATGAAAATATTCATATGATAATATTCATATGATAATAATCATGTTATAATATTCATATGATAATCTTCATATGATAATATTCTTATGAGAATACTCATATGATGATAATCATGTTATACTATTCATATGATAATATTCATATGATAATATTCTTATAATAATATTCATATGATAATATCCATATGATAATATTCATTTGATAATAATCATGTTATATTATTCATATGATAATATTCATATGATAATATCCATGTTACAATATTCATATGATAATATTCATATGATAATATTCATATGATAATAATCATGTTATAATATGCATATGATAATATTCATATGATAATATTCTTATAATAATATTCATATGATAATATTCATATGATAATAATCATGTAATATTCACATGATAATATTCATATGTTAACATTCATATGATAAAATTCCTATGATAATATTCATATGGTAATAGTCATATGATAAAATTTATATGATAATATTCATATGATAATATTCATATGATAATATTGATATGATAATATTGATATGATAATATTGATATGATAATATTCATATGATAATATTCATATGATAATATTCATATGATAATATTCATATGTTAATATCCGTATGATAAAATTCATATGATAATATTCATTTGATAATACTCATGTTATAATATTCATATGATGATATTCATATGATAATATTCATATAATAATATTCATATGATAATATTCATATGATAATATTCATATGATAATATTCATATGATAATATTCATATGATAATATTCATATGATAATATTCATATGATAATATTTAAATGATAATCTTCATATGATAATATTCATATGTTAATATCCATATGATAAAATTCATATGATAATATTCATTTGATAATAATCATGTTATAATATTAATATGATAATATTCATATAATAATATTCATATAATAATATTCGTATGATAATATCCATATGATAATAATCATGTTATAATATTCATGTTATAATATTCATGTTATAATATTCATGTTATAATATTCATATGATAATAATCATATTATAATATTCATATGATAAAATTCATATGATAATATTCATATGATAATAATCATTTGATAATATTCTTATAATAATATTCATATGATAATAATCCTGTTATAATATTCATATGATAATATTCATATGATAATTTTCATATGATAAAATTCATATGATAATATTCATATGATAAAATTCATATGATAATATTCATATGATAATGTTCATATATTAATATTCATATAAAAATATTCATATGATAATATTCATATAATAATATTCATGTTATAATATTCATATGATAATATTCATATGATAATATTCATATGATAATATCCATATGATAATATTCTTATGATAATATCCATATGATAATATTCATATGACAATATCCATATGATAATATTCATATTATAATATTCATATGATAATATTCATGTTATATTATTCATATGATAATATTCATATGATAATAATCATGTTGTAAAATTCACATGTTAATATTCATATGGTAATATTCATATGATAAAATTTATATGATAATATTCATATGATAATATTCATATGATAATATTCATGTTATAATATTCATATAATAATATTCATGTTATATTATTCATAATAATATTCATGTTATATTATTCATATGATAATATTCATATGAAAATGTTCATCATCGTACCAACGTGGGTTGTATGATTTTCGAAATAATCTTGATGTTTCCGGTTTTGCGAAAGCATGTATAGCCGTTACTTTAATTTACTTTATACAAACTATTCTTATTATCTACCTTCATTCAACTAACCCCTTCATCAAGTCTAGTTTTGATGACCAATTTTCCTTCAGGCCAGCTGGCTCACCCACTTCAGCCATAATTTATCTCACTTCTGTCATAACCTCTCTTTTAACTTCTAACAAATTTGTACGTCTCATTGCTTTAGATTTCTCTAAGGCATTCAACACTCTCAATCATTCTACTCTCATCACTAACATGGCCTCATTTACAACTTGATGATAGTATTCATAATTCACTCATTTCATTTTTTCAAATGGAACCCATTCTACAAAATATCACAATAAAACATCTATTGATTTTTGTTTAAGGTCCTGTATTGTGTCCATCATCTTTTATTATTAATGCATCTTCTCTTAAACCTGTACACCTCCTCAATAAAATGCTCGAGTTTTCTGATGACACTTGTCATTTCATCATCTAATAGTAATTTTTTGCAATTAGAATACAATACAATACAATACAATACAAACACGAATACTATTATAGTGGCATTAACCCCGTAGAGTTTCGAGGTCACTCAAAAACGTCTCATTATTGAAAATACTGTGAAAAATTAAAAATAGAATTAAATAGGTAAATAAAATGATAATAAAAATAATTCATTTTTAAAAAAGAGGAAAAGTATTATCATTTATGATGAAGGAAAGGATTTTTTGAGAAGAAAGGTCTTCAGAGCTCGACAAAATGATTTTGTTTGAACTTGAAGATTTTAAGTTGTTGAGCAGGTGTTCCACAACTTTGGTCCGCTGATACTAAACCTTATTAATCCTAATGATTTGAGCTTTTGCTTGTTGGGAATAACGTCCTGTGACTTAGCCGATCTTTGTTTTTCAGAATTTTAGAATTAGACTCTTTGTTTGAATGGGCTGAGGTGAGTAAAATTTCCTTTAATCCCAAAAAATCTTATGAATTAATTATACATAATAATTATAATAAAATAACACTTCCTAGTCTTCATCCATATCTCCAACGAACTTCTTCCCTCACTATCCTGGGAGTCTCATTCGCTGAAACTCTCAACATCACACCTCACATTAACAATGGTTTTACTAAATGCTACCAAACGTTTCATGCGCTTAAAATAATTAGGGCTCATGGACTTTATGGTCCTAAATTATATGATATAACGGAATCTCTAATTATATGTCGCATAAATATGCAGCACCTTCATGGTGTGGATTTGCCAATAACGAACATATAAAACAACTCCAATCTTTACCTAATAAACTTATAAGGCTTAACTACCTTCCTCCTAACTATCCTAAAATAATAGCAATATTTGCATCTTTTGATGAACGCTTGTTCTCAAAAGTTACCAATAACCCGCACCATGTACTCCATCAGATCCTCCCACCTGTCGAGTCTACATCCCTTGATATGCGAAGACGAACGCAAAATTGCACCAAAACAATTTACTCCTCCTACCAAGACAAAACATTCCTCCCTCGTTTTCTCAATACTCAATAAGCTCATAAAACTCATTGTTCATCATTTTTACTTTGAACCCGTCTTCTTAACTTTTTTTTGACGTTTGTTGTAAGTTAAATGCTGACTTTTACGACTGATGACATTCTGTTCTCGTATATTTTTATGTTTTCTTTTATAGTTCGATTGTTCGCCGTGTTTTTATAACATTTCCACCGCATGTCTGGACTCGAACTAATGAAGACTATAAGAAACTATTTGAAATATAGAGTTTTAAATATTAGTTATAAATAAGTTAATTTATCTAAAGGTTGTAGTTTTTGCTGATTGCGAAGATTTTAAAAAGATTTTTTTCAAATGGCCGAATCCACCATTTTTTCGTTTGAAATACAGATATTGCAGTGAAATAGTCAACCACTCGGCTACGTTTGCCAACTTAAAAACAATAAAATGAGCGAGTGTTGAAGGCATTGCAGGGAATAGGGCTATCCAGGCAGACTTCCTTGTAAATATGAGAAATGGCTAAGCAAGAAAAGAAGAATTAACTTAAAACAACTTTTCAATAGTTATGTTATGTGGTTTTAAAAGATGATTCAAGTTTCAACTTTTAAGACTCCTTAATTTGGTTTAATAGACAATTCTGCTTTTTTAATTTCTAAGAACCTTTTAACATTCCAGTTTTGGTTAATGTGATGAGCATTCTTCAATAGTCATTCAATATGAAGTATTTAAATTCTAGATTATTGATATTCATATATTCGATGCTACAGCCTTTTTTTGATTTCTTGCAACAGACAATTGGCAGTTCTTATGACGTTCATATATTGTTGATTCTTTTTTTTTCTTTCATTTTTATTGTCCACCATGTTTTGTGCCATTTCCAGCATTTTTCTGAATTTGCTTCAGTAAATACTATAAAAAAATAATTTAAAAAATCCAATCAAGACATTTGTAACGCGCCCTTTGCATTATGTTCAAAGGCGCTCCCATGGAAACGATCTTACTTGCTTTAGGCTACTAGAAGACTTGACACTCTTGGACGGTATCTGTACTTTAATTAAGCTATCGCTTTTAGAACTCAAACCTGGGCTCACCCGATCACACTTTACAGCGGAACAGGCAAATCATTGTGCCGCATGCATAGAGGTGTTGAACACAAAAAACCATAAAGTTACGAATAGTTAGTGTAAAGTATGGAATAAAAGTATCATAAAAAATAGAAACAAACTGATAAACTTCAAAATGTTTAAAGTATGAATTAGTCCAATTTGAATCAAGTAATTACTGAGATAAATAAAATAGTTCACAGTTCTATCAAATAACTATTGAGAAATTTTTCATGTTACACAAAATGTCAAAAAAATGAGGAAAAAGAACAAAGAAAAATGAACAAAAACTCTAATGCCATGAGAAATTGAAGTGTGGATTAAGATCAAAATTGACTGAGCAATGAAATTAACAATTCTCAAAAAATTGTTAAAATAAATTCTACAAAGAATGGAATAAAACAAAGTCAAGGAACAAAGTCAAATTTACCAAACTGAAATGTCATAGCAACCCAAAGTGAATATAAGAAGAAAATTTGACCATAGAAGCAAATCCAATAAGGCTCGAAAAATTTGAATAATCAATAGTTTATGATTACATGAGAAAACTATTGAGAAATGTTTGATGTTGCTAAAAATGCCACAAAAAATATAAAAAATCAAAATTCAAAAACAATGCCAAACCAACTAAATCTGTCGCTACAAGAAGTCCACAAGGACAGATAAGAGCAAAATTTACTAAAAAATTAAAATATGAACATAAAAAGTGGATTAAAATAATTGCCTCAATTACTTTTAATCGTTTCAAGCACAATAGCAAACCATTCAATTCGCAAAGGCATATGTATGAAACAAGCTAAGGCGACATGCCCACAATGCCTCCACCTATTTATAAGCAACAGAAAGGCTGTTTGCGCAATTGAAGTGGACGTTTTATAGGCCATAGAAGGTATATATTTTCAAATGATTCCTTTATTATATTTTTCACCATCTTAAATCCGTTTATTTCGAATAAAATGTAAATTGTCTTCAAATATTAATGACACATCTAATTACGACTATAGAAAATACGTTCTGAGGTTTTCATGTCCGTGTGTGTGCTCTCGCGTACGTGAATGTGCATAAAACTTTAACACTTCCATTTAGTATATCTAAATAAAATAGTCATTAAACGAGCGTATGTGGTAGTAGTATAAGTGGTGAACATCAAAACAAATAAAAATTTTTAGAACTTAAATCGGAATATTTCTGTTCAAAAAGAGGTTTTAAAAATCCGTGTGTCCACAGCACGTAAGTGGCCTTTAAAACATCCAAAAAAGTCACTAAGGAACCGATAAACTTTTTGAACCGAAATGGGCAGTAGTGGCCTCTTTACTGCCGAGTAATGAGATAATGGGAGGAGATTTAGAAAAACAACATTGCGCATGAGAGCTGTAGGCCCTTCGGATTCAATCAACTTGGAATTCTAAACAGGAAACAAAATGTCAGTAAGCATGAGCAATGGTTAAGTGGTGAAGTAATCAAAATCCATAAGCTGCATGTAGTGGTTAATCAAATTAATCAACTCGCCCCATAAAGTTTGGCCTTCTCAGTCCTCGTTCTGCCTGCAATAAGGCCACTCTTATCCTAGATAAAATAGCCTCTCACAGAATCAGCTCTGACTGAAACATGAAACGGTGAAAAATCTGACAATGTCAAAAAGTTCGACATTGTTATTCCTAGCTACCACTTACTACACTCACACCGTCCCAATGATGGACGTGGCGGAGGCATCTCCCTTATTTCCTTTGATTTCCTAAGGCTGTCTCCTGTAAAGACTCAGTTCTACTTTTTTTTTGAACTGCTAAGTAATCATGCCTTTCAATTCATTCACTTTCAGTAATCTACCAAACTCCAGCTTTACTAAGCTCTTTTACGAACTCACTTTTCACGTTTACTTTCTCCTTCCCTTATCTTCACTCTAAATTGTGGTTGGCGACTTCAAACTTTCCGAATGCTGTGATCAAGGAACTTAGTTTGATGTCCTCTTGCAGTACGTCAACTTTCCCCCTCACATATTAGACAATATTATGGACCTCATTGTTACATCGAAGTCTAATTCCTAACTGGTTGATGGCTTAGGCAAGGAATCTTCAGACTCCGCTCACTTTCTTGTTCATTATAATCTCAACTTCGTCCACCCCCCTTACACTACCCTTCATACCTACAAAAACCTTAACTATGACGTTTTTCAGACTGGTCTTATGAATATTCTTGACTCACTCGTCCATCTCCCTGACAATGTTGCTATAGAGGAAGTTTTCAGCCTCATGGACAGATCCTTGGATTCTTTGATTGATTCCCACGTTCCCTGGTGCACTACTACGTTTTGACCCAGCGTGCATCACCATCTCAACATATCTGGCCCTGCTCTGATGGCCAAATGCAATAGGCGTAACCTGGAGAAAAGAATGTCATCAGGTGATCCCATAGGAGTCTTCTCTACTCTAAGCATGCTTCTTTCCTCATTGACTCCTTAAAATCTGCCTCATCCTCCAAGTCTAAACAGGGCTTTTTTTTAAAGTCTTATATAAAAACTCCCCACCTCTTCCTTTTTCTCCACAGCTTTTCCAAGTCTAACAACTTTTTTTATCAAAGAAATGATAAATAAACTGTTTTTATTTTCACTAAGCTTGTGATGCTTCTCTTTATAACCTTTCCCCACAACCCTCTTCGAATTCATCAATATAATCAATTCAATGTCCCCTTCCACATGTTCTCTTGACCTTATACCAACTCATATTTTTAAAAAGCTTTGTTCTTTTTTCTATCCAACAATTCTTGAGCTAATTAATCTCTCTTTAACTACAGCAATATTCTTTTCTACCCCGAAAAAATCTATTATTACACAAATAATTCATTGTGTTTTTCCAGCCTACGTCCTTCCTAAGTTGCAATCTTTCAAAGTCGTGCCACTAAAATGTTTCTTCAAACCGGCTACTTTAGTTCTTTTCACGCCCGCCTTGCTCACTTGCACTGGTTACCGGTTGACCGAATGTCTAAATTCAAATTGATGTGGCTTGTAGCAACCATCTTCAACATTGGTCAACCAGCTTCTCTACATGATTTTCTTTCGGTTTGACCTCCACATGAATTCCTTAGATCCTATCAACTTTGCCCCCTATTGCAGTAGCCAGTTCTTCAAACCTTTTGGCCCGTCACTCTTTTTCCCATACTGCCCCTAACCTTTATAACTTTCTTCCACACAACTTCCGCTCGTCAACGCCTTTATAAAATTTTCATAAACTACTGAAAATTAACCTTTGCAAAGACTTTTCCCTAATTCAATCTTTGATTGATTCTG
>OX387247.1:1722211-1767211 GCA_947562095.1 Branchellion lobata | reverse complement strand
TCACTTCAAATCTCGTCGTTCACAAGGTAGCATTTTGATTACGCCTCTGTTATGGTTTATAAAGACTAATTGCATGCCGTAGACGATGCTAGGTGAAGACTGTCACACCATGAAGTGGCATACACACCAGTGGCTTGTTTCTGCCCTTTAAAAATTATATTTTATACGTCTTTTGTATTAATGTCAGTTGTTACTTCTTCCACTACTTCAAACATCAGTGCATCACAACTCCCACGACAACAGCCAATCCGCTCGACGATGCGAAGGAGGCAGAGTGTCGCTACGAAACCTCCGATGGCTTCTTTAGGGTCATCAATCCCTACCTCCTCAGCCGCAGTGGGTGGTGTTGTGTTGAAAGAATAGTCAAATCACATACTAGGAACACAGTCAATTATTCCATAGACTCACGTGCTTTAAAGGTTTTCTCTTAAATACTGACAACTATGACGGAAATCAAACGAGTTTTTGAGGTTTTAACCACATTTTATAGTCAACTCCTCAATTCAAGTTTTCTATTGAAAACAAACCACTGTATCTAATATTACTTTTATTATAATTGTTATCTTTATTTATATTTCTATTTTTATTGTTCCTATTCTTATAAATAGTATTTTTTTTTATTCTGTACAAACATTTCAAGCAAGTTCTCTTTTCACCAAACCATCAAGACGAGGACCTGGGCAGCGGGAAGTCTTTGCGCATCGCACACACGTCAAGGCACTGTGGAGGCGAGTACAAGTGTTTGGCTACCAACAACCTGCCCCCTGACGAAGAAAAAGTTTATTTCGTCGATGTCGTGTGTGAGTTGCTTTTGTTGTTGTTGTTGTTGTAGATGATTGTGTTGTTGTGGTTTGTTGTTAGTGTTGTTTCAGTTGATTTTGAGTTTTCGGTTGATGTGAGTTGTTTTTGTTTTTGTTGTTATGGGTGATTATGTTGTTGTTGTTTTTTTCGTTGTGAGTCATCTCAGGCACTTGACGTGATCCTTTGATATGATGTCGCTAACTGTGCAAACGTTTCATGTTATTCACTTCCACCGCTGAGTTTGCAAAAAAGGTTTGGCGACCAGAATTTCAGTACGGGCTCCGCAGATGAAGCCTTGCGTACTCTTTGTGCTTGAGTGAGGACGACGCATCTCTTTTTGAAGACTGATCGCATGCACATGGTGGGATAATTTGACGTTGACTGAATTGTGTGCAGACTAAAACTGAGAGCTTGAAATTTACTTCGCCATCATCCACTAATGAGGACAAAAAGATCAGAAATGTAGGATGAGATGAAAAGCTCTAGTTAGAGTATTTTAGACTTTCAGGATGCAGCTCGGATGGCTTGGTTGGGTTTATATTTCATACGTGGACGGCATATCGATAGACACTTTGAGAAGGCTTCAACAGTTGTCCAGCTGTTGTAAACCATGCGGAGGAATGGCGTTTGCATATGCCCAAAAGCAACGTTGTTATTCTCAGTCCATCTAGAGCGGCAAGAACGACCAGAGACGATAACGGGAACGCTTTTGGATTTTCACCAGGCCTTTTAAGGCCGGATTGTGGCCCTAATATCACTGGATGTCAGACTTCTCCGTCTTGGGTGGTCTTACCAGGAACATGAGTTTCCGACGGCTTAGCTCTGACACCACCCGTTGTCACGGTGAGGGGTAGCTGGACTTTAGCAAGGTTATGTTGTTGTAGGTAATTTAGTGGTTGAGGTACTTTAGTAATGTTGTTGTAGTTGATGTTGTTAATTTTTTGGTTAATGTGGGTTATTTCCGTTGTTGTTGTTGATTTAGTCTGTGTAGCTGCAGATTTTGTGGGAACTTAATTAAGTTTTGTGAGGCGACAAGGAGGTGGGAGGTGATAAATGACAAAATGATCGTTTCTTCTGTTCTTGTCTTTGATGTTCTCTTTTGATAGTTGTTTCATAAATATGAGCATCTTACGTGAAAACAAGTGGTTTTGATGTGTGCTCCTTGTTAAGAAGGGATTAACTACACTCAACTACGAATGGTTTGTTTACAAGTTTCGTCTTGATTTATGGCCTTTGTTCTCTGTTGAAATTATAAAAACTTTCAAAATTTGACGTTTGTTGCCAACCATGTTTTGTTCTCATTCAAGTATTCCTTCTAAACCTCCGAGACAACATAATTAAACACACACACACACACACACACACACACACACACACACACACACACACACACACACACACACACACACACACACACACACACACACACACACACACACACACACACACACACACACACACACACACACACACACACACACACACACACACACACACACACACACACACACACACACACACACACACACACACACACACACACACACACACACACACACACACACACACACACACACACACACACACACACACACACACACACACACACACACACACACACACACACACACACACACACACACACACACACACACACACACACACACACACACACACACACACACACACACACACACACACACACACACACACACACACACACACACACACACACACACACACACACACACACACACACACACACACACACACACACACACACACAAACACCCACACAGTTGCCCCAAACGTTTCGGTACTGAGCAGCCGCCTGTCGCAGAACATGGGCAAGGAAACCATGCTGCAGTGCAATGTGCATGCGCGGCCGTATGGAGTGGTGTACTGGGAGAGAGGGGGGGTGAAGATCACCAACTCAGTGAAGTACCAAATAGACGCCTTTGAAGACGTGGGGGGTTACTTTGTGCTGACCCTCAAGTTCAAGATCAGCCACCAGAGTGACTACGGCGAGTACGTGTGTGAGGCCGCCAATTTGTATGGAATGCACCAATCCTCTGTGGAACTTATAGGTGGTGGGCTGGTAGGATGGAGGCTGGTAGGGTGGTGGGATGATGTAGTAGGTGGTATGGTGGTGAGTAGCTGAGTATGGTGGGACGTTATGATTGTGTGGTAAACGATTGGAGTGGTGGTCAACTGTGAAGGTGATGAATAGATGAGTGAAATGAGTTAATGGTGGATAAGACGGTTAATTAAATCAATTCCAAAAATGTTCTACGGTCGCCTCTTGTGATAACTGAGTGTTGCATGAAGCTGTTCATGTGAACGAAGGCTACTTCTTGCTTCCATAACATGCTAATCGTTAATGGTGGTTCAGGTTTTTTTATAGTCTTTATTGAAGTAAATCATGAGAAACATTGAAAATGGCACAAAACATGGTGAACAATCAAAATGAAAAAAATCAATTAAAATCAGCATAAACTGAATGTCATACGAAGGGTTAATACGAAACACCCAGGAACAATATACTATGTTCTAATATAGTACAGTTTTATTCATTCTGATCAAGTAAAATACAATATACTCTAATCTGATCAAATCAAATATAATATAAACTTCTCTGATCTGATCAAGGCAAGCATGTAGCGCGGATTTAACATCACCCTCCCAGAATATATTCCGAGGAGCTCTTCCGAAAATCCCACTCCTTCCTCAACCGAGGCAGGTCACTATGCTGGTTCCCTGCGAGGAGGCAGCAGTGAGGATTCACATTACCACATCCAACTCAAGGAAAGGAACTACGACAATGACTATTATCAAAGTAATCGCTTTGGATTTTCATTAATGTTTTTTTAGGATTTTTTAACTTTATTATTTTGTTTTTGTTAGCTAAAGTATATTTTTGTATTTTTTAAAGTATAGTTTATTTGACATTTATTTTTTCCATCTCCAGTTAGAAGTTCATCCAGCGTGGTGCTTGCAGGCGTTCCCCGGTCATTGTGGTTCTGCATCGTTGTGCTTCTTAAATTTAATTAGTTTTTAAACTCCCAGAAACGTTTAAAAAGTATCCATATAAATATTTTGTTATTAAAACATTATTAGTAGATTTAAGTTTCAATGATGAATAACGTCAAAAATGAAATCAATTAATTGCTATCAATATAAGCTTTCATGGGCTGTGTTTCGTAAAAAGATCTAATTATTTCTGTAGCGTTTATGAATTCAAAAAGACTTTAACGGTCTTTGAAAGTTTTGTAAGTGCAAAATGCAAGGCTGCTTTACACATTTTATATAACTCCAAATGGACTGGTTGCAGTTCCAGCAATACCCTCAACTCCATACTCATCTGCATTTTGTATAATCCTCGTTCAACAGATAAATGCGTTATTGATTTTGTTTTTGAAAAAAAAAATTCAATTTTGTTTATAAACGTTTTACGGGCTGGTTTTTCGAATTGTTTCTCGTTAGTTTAGCACTTACAAGACAGTGTTCCATCACCAGGGAGTAAGTTGCAGACCCAGATCTCTATTTCTCACTTTTTATGGTGCCTTTTGAGCATATTCAAACTGTATACACGTTTTTTTCTGTGTTCCTATTTTGTGGAACTCCTTTCTTCCCAGTCTTACTTTCTCTAAATTTCTACTTCATTTTCGTATAGCTCTCAAATTTTTCAGTCTTTTTCTGTTGAGCAATAGTTAATCAGCAAAACACAACTGATTTGACTTCTTGTCGTAACGTCCAGTCAGACGAAATTTTTCAAGCACGTGATGGTTAATATGGTAAACCGATTTTAGCGGTGAAATAAATATGGTACTAGATTCATTAAAAATATGAGCGTTCAACAGAATTCTTAATTGTTGGCGGGTGTGCATAGTCATTTTTCCATCTTTGGAAACAATCTATAAAGGACAATACAGGTAAATTACGCTAACAGAGTACATATAGAGCAAAACATTAAATTTTATTTTACAAAAAACTAAAATGTAATTTTTGAAGTTTTATTTATTATTTTTTGCAATATTTTGGTAATACGTTTTTTAATATTTTGCAAAAAGCCCTTTGGCTTTATAGCGCAAACCTGTTCTCGGCAAAACTCGATTATTCAAATTCATTAATTAAACAAAAATGTCTGCGAGCGCCGGTTTGAATAATGGATTGTTTCATTACATATCAGCTTTTAAAAAAATTATTGTGTTTCATCAACTAATTTTTGTGGCGGCTTTATCTATATATTTTGTTGGAAATAACTGCTTAAAATATTTAGTGCATTAATAATTTAACAAAAGATGAATTAATGAACCATGCAAAAATTCTTTTTGTTTAATCTTTCAATTTTTAATTATTTCATTCAGTATATTTCATTAATTATAATAATTTTTATAAGAACAATAAATATAGTGAACCCTGGGAAGCTAATTTTGTTATAAATTGTTTCAGACCAAGGTTTGGACATGCTAAATGTTGGTTATAACGTGGATATTCAAAGAACTGATGGTAAGAATTTTTTCAAACGAAACTATGGACATCCCTCATTCTAGCGTGTGGATTACATTGATTTAACTTGTTACACAAATCTTATTTGTTTTTTAAATAAATTACATTCAATTTTTTTCAAATCACTAAACTCAAGACTTCACAAACGTTGACAACCCTTTATCAAAAGGATCACTCAACACCCCAGGCAGGATTCATGCTGCAATCATCAGTCAGGTGAACCCTGATACTTATTCAGTCACAGTTGAGTGGCTCGAGAAAGGCGAAACTAAAGGCAAAGAGGTAGCTGCTAATTTTAAATGTTTTAGTCAATTAAAAAAATTGCTTATCAATAATTTTAAATGTTTAACCAACAGTTTTTCTCTATGAATTACCATTATAAAACTATTAGTTACAAAATATAAAGTTTCTACTCATTGAAAATTCACAGTTGGATATTCAGACTCTCATCCAACTCAACCCCGAACTAAAAAACTGCAAGTTGAAAAACCTGCCACTGGTTTTGGAATCTTTTTTATTATATCTTTACAATAATCACAAACCTGCATGGCTAGTTAGAATTTTGTTTTGAACCACCATGTTATTCTTCAGGAAAGAGAAGATCAGATGCTGGTTGATGATGAAAATTATGAAGGAGAAGAAAATGATGATGATGAAGATGAGGAGGAGGAAGATGAAGGAGAAGAGGAAGAAGAAGAAGAAGAAGAAGAAGAAGAAGAAGAAGAAGATGATGAAAGGAATGTTACAGCAAAAGAAGGGAGAATAATGAGAGAAATGACGTCAATCCAGAACAACCATGCTAAGTCACGACGGTCCCTACCAGCCCAACAACACTCCCAACACTTCAAACAACAACAGCTAAAGCAACAACCACCACCACAACAAACAAGGCAGGCAGCAAAACCTCAGTCGAGGTCGATTTCAATCAAGCCCCCCACCTTAAACAAGGTACTCCATCCTTGCTGTCTCACCTCCTCTGTACATGGAGTCAATAACTGTGGGATCTGATTGCTCAACTATCTCTCTAGAGATTGGTTATATAAATATTATTTCCCTTAAATCTCAGTCAGTTGATTTTAAAATCATTCTTCAAATTTCAGTTATCAGCCACACAGTCCACAGCAAGAAACTCGCTCACACGTTAGTGGAACTAAGTTAAGTTTTTTATATATGTTGACATCAGTTGTGATGAAGAATGATAATGATGGTGAGAAGGAGGAGAAGGATAATGATGAGAAAAAAAAAGAAAATAAGGGTGAGAAGAATGAAGAGAAAGATGAGGACCATTAGATTACTAATTTCAAAATATTTTTTCCCAGGTACAACATCTAAAGATACAAGTAAGTACACAATTATCAACAAAAAATTTTCAATTGTTTACATGTTTTCATTCTTCAGTTTGTTCTCTTCCGAGTTCAATTTCCAAACCTCCTTCTTAGGTCATCACCCACCCAACCACCCCCTTCCCCTCTTTTCCCAACTTTCCAACGCCACCAACCATTACAATGTTTTTCCTTTTACCTGCATTCTCTTCTCATTTCAATCACCCTTTCTTGATTCTTTTGTTTTCGTAAACTTTTCTTATAAACTTTATTCACTTTTTTCTCTGTTCAATTCATTCTCATTCACATCATTTTTCTTGAAATATTCAAAAAAGTAATTTCGCGTTTATTAATAAATTTATCATGCTTTTTAAACTATTTTTTTATCAAAAAACTTGTCATATCTAAAAAGGTATCTAAAAATATCAGATTATATCTAATTCTTCCACAACTGATGCTGCAGCCAGCAAACCAGGCCACACCTACCAGGCCAGCAACAAGAAGAAGAAGCTCAGTTGTGTCAAAGAGGTGTCGCAACCATTATCATCATTTGAAATTGTTTTTCTTTCAAAACTCTGAAAAAATTAATAGTAATAATAATTTAATTCAATTTTCATGAAAATAAAATAAATAAACTGTCTTTAAGTCTTTGAAGCTTTGCCACACACAACACACACTTCACTGAACCACGAAAACCTTCCTGATGCAATGTTTCACGGCGAGTTTGATGGAACAACCACCAAGGTGGAGATGATAAAGCAACGGCGGGAAGAACGCAGAGCAAACCAGGCGCAACAAAAGGAGGCGTTTGAACAAAACTTCGACACCAGCACTCTCAACTGGGAGTTTGCCCACATGATCAAGTAACTTACCATCATACACCGACATACGCCGCTTTCATACACCAATATAGACCACCTTCATAAACCGACAAAGGCAGCTTCGATGACGTGTGCTGTCTCACCACCTGCAGGGAGTTCAAGGGCAGGATCGACTTGGCTCCGGTCACCTCCTACTCTGAACCCCTCAAGCCGCCCAAAATCTGCGTGTGCGTGCGCAAGAGGCCTGTGAACCAGAAGGGTGGGTGGATGCGTGAATAGATGTCTGGATGGATGTGTGAATGGGTGCTTGGATGGATGCCTGGATGAATGTGTTGAAGGATACCTAGATGAGTCTGTGATAGATGCCTAGATGAATGTGTGAATGGATGCCTGGATGACTGTGTGAATGAATGCCTGGATGGATGTTTGAATGGATGCCTGGATGGATGTTTGAATGAATGTTTGAATAGAAGTTTGCATAAAGTGCAAGATGAAGTAAAACGTCATTCTTTATAAAACACCACTCCATTACTTGCAACAACCTCATCAAATTTCACAAATTAGATTTTTTATTTTTTACTTTTTATGTTAATCATTATAAACGTTATTTTTATTCTTTGTATTGACGCCTGCACTCACCACTGCCACAGAAATCTCAAGCAAGGAGATTGACGTGATAACGATCCCGAGCGAGGAGATTGTGCTGGTGCATGAGCCCAAGACCAAGGTGGACCTCACCAGGTTGTTGTGGTTGCTGTTGCTGTTGTTGTTAGTGTTTCCGTTGATGTTGCTGTTATTAGTGTTGTTGTCATTGTTGACGTTGCTTTTTTTTATTTGGTTGTTTTGCTTTGTGGCTTCGAAACTCTTCGTGGTTAATGCCACTATAATAATATTCGTATTTGTATCGTATTGTATTGTATTTTGCTGTTGTTACGAGTGTCAAAGTTAATTGCAAGTATTTCAGTTACCACTTTTATATTATCATCTTCATATTCACCATTCTCAAGGTACTTAGAGAACCATAAGTTTCGTTTCGACTACGCCTTTGATGATACAGCTGACAATGAGATGGTTTACAGGTGATGATGATGATGATGATTATTATTATTATTATTATTATTATTATTATTATTATTATTATTATTATTGTGATTATGATGAAAGAAATGATTTTTAGTGAGTTTAACATCATTACAAACACACACACACACACACACACACACACACACACACACACACACACACACACACACACACACACACACACACACACACAGGTTCACAGCCAAGCCCCTAGTTGAGTCAATCTTCGACCGAGGCATGGCCACCTGCTTCGCATACGGACAAACTGGCTCTGGAAAAACACACGTCTGTCTTTCTTTTCTTTATTCACTCATTTTCGATTTTTTTTTTTAAATTCACTTTTTAAACATAGGCGCCATAAAGGTTGTTAGATCAGATGACTATTTCCTCGCGTTCTCCGGCAGACGATGGGAGGGGAGTTCTCTAGCAAGGGCCAGCAGGACTGCACCAAGGGAATCTACGCTCTCGCTGGTCACTCTCCCTCAATCCACTTTTCACCCTTCTTGCTACTCTCTCATGCCTCTCTTCCTTGCCATTCTCCCGTGCTACCTTTCGTCCAATTTCTCTCCAATCTCCATCCAACCTCCATTCAATCTCCATCCAACCTCCATTCAATCTCCATCCAACCTCCATCCAAACTTCATCCAAACTTCATCCAACCTCCATCCAATCTCCATCCAACCTCCATCCAACCTCCATCCAAACTTCATCCAAACTTCATCCAACCTCCATCCAATCTCCATCCAACCTCCATTCTATTTCCATCCAAACTTCATCCAACTTCCATCCAATCTCCATCCAACTTCCATCCAATCTCCATCCAACCTCAATCCAAATTTCATCCAAACTTCATCCAACTTCCATCCAATCTCCATCCAACCTCCATTCATCTCCATCCAACCTCCATTCAACCTCCATCCAATCTCCATCCAACCTCCATCCAACCTCCATCCAAACTTCATCCAAACTTCATCCAACTTCCATCCAATCTCCATCCAACCTCCATTCATCTCCATCCAACCTCTATCCAATTTCCATCCAACCTCCATCCAATTTCCATCCAACCTCCATCCAATCTCTATCCAACCTCCATCCAACCTTCATCCAACCTCCATCCAACCTTCATCCAACCTCCATCCAATCTCCATCCAATCTCCATCCAACCTCCATCCAACCTCCATCCAGCCTCCATCCAATCTCCATCCAACTTCCATTCATCTCCATCCAACCTCTATCCAATTTCCATCCAACCTCCATCCAATTTCCATCCAACCTCCATCCAATCTCCATCCAACCTCCATTCAATTTCCATCCAAACTTCATCCAACTTCCATCCAATCTCCATCCAACCTCTATCCAACCTCCATCCAATCTCCATCCAACCTCCATCCAACCTCCATCCAAACTTCATCCAAACTTCATCCAACCTCCATCCAATCTCCATCCAACCTCCATTCAATTTCCATCCAAACTTCATCCAACTTCCATCCAATCTCCATCCAACCTCCATTCAATCTCCATCCAACCTCCATCCAATCTCCATCCAACCTCCATCCAACCTCCATCCAATCTCCATCCAACCTCCATCCAACCTCCATCCAACCTCCATCCAAACTTCATCCAAACTTCATCCAACCTCCATCCAATCTCCATCCAATCTCCATTCATCTCCATCCAACCTCCATCCAACCTCCATCCAATCTCCATCCAATCTCCATTCATCTCCATCCAACCTCCATCCAACCTCCATCCAATTTCCATCCAAACTTCATCCAACTTCCATCCAATCTCCATCCAACCTCCATTCATCTCCATCCAACCTCCATCCAACCTCCATCCAATTTCCATCCAACCTCCATCCAATTTCCATCCAACCTCCATCCAACCTTCATCCAACTTCCATCCAATCTCCATCCAACCTCCATCCAACCTCCATCCAATCTCCATCCAACCTCCATCCAATTTCCATCCAAACTTCATCCAACTTCCATCCAATCTCCATCCAACCTCCAGTCAATCTCCATCAACCTCCATCCAATCTCCATCCAACCTCCATCCAAACTTCATCCAAACTTCATCCAACTTCCATCCAATCTCCATCCAACCTCCATCCAATCTCCATCCAACCTCCATCCAACCTCCATCCAAACTTCATCCAAACTTCATCCAACCTCCATTCAATTTCCATCCAAACTTCATCCAACTTCCATCCAATCTCCATCCAACCTCCATTCATCTCCATCCAAACTTCATCCAACCTCCATCCAATCTCCATCCAACCTCCATCCAATCTCCATCCAACCTCCATCCAATCTCCATCCAACCTCCATCCAACCTCCATCCAATCTCCATCCAACCTCCATCCAACCTCCATTCAATCTCCATCCAACCTCTATCCAATTTCCATCCAAACTTCATCCAACCTCCATCCAATCTCCATCCAACCTCCATCCAATCTCCATCCAACCTCCATCCAACCTCCATCCAATCTCCATCCAACCTCCATCCAATCTCCATCCAATCTCCATCCAACCTCCATCCAACCTCCATCCAATCTCCATCCAATCTCCATCCAACCTCCATTCAATTTCCATCCAAACTTCATCCAACTTCCATCCAATCTCCATCCAACCTCCATCCAATTTCCATCCAACCTCCATCCAACCTCCATCCAATCTCCATTCAATCTACATCCAACCTCCATCCAATCTCCATCCAAACTTCATCCAACTTCCATCCAATCTCCATTCAATTTTCATTCAATTTTTGCTGTCGTTATTTAATGAAAAACATTTATTCTTTCATTATTTTCTTCTTTTTTCTTTTTTTATCCGAGTAAATTATCCCGTTTTTCTATTATTATTTTTTTAATAATTATTTTTATTTTTATTTTTATCAGCAATAAAGATGCAATAACCAGTCACGTGGTCCCTCCACAGCGCAAGACGTGTTCCGACTGTTGCGAACCACCTACAAGAGACTTGACCTGGTCGTCTTCGCGTCTTTCTTCGAGATCTATGGCGGCAAGGTGCATTGCATTGTTCCTTGTTTAGTGCATTGCAAGGTTCATTGTTTGGTGCATTGCATTGCTCAGTGTTTATTGCATTGCATTGCATTGTTTTTTGGTTTTTCAACATATTTCATTGTTTGTTGTCTTTTGTTGTATTAAATTTAATTAGCTGATGTTGTTTTGCATTGAATTTAATTAGCTGATGTTTTGTATTGAATTTAATTGGCTGATGTTTTGTATCGAATTGAATTTTATTTTCATCTACACCTTCTCCTCAGATCTTTGACCTGCTGAACAACAAGAGCAAGTTGAGGGTGCTGGAAGACAGAAAGTCTCGAGTGCAAGTGGGTCTATGTTGCTGTTGTTGTTGATAGTGTTGCTGTTGTCGTTGTTGCTGTTGTTGTTTATGTTGTTGATATTTTTTTATTGTTGCTGTTGTTGCTGTTTTATGTATGTATCTATGTTGTTTATCTTAAGCGCCTGAGGAGTCCTCAGATGCGTTAAAGCTGGTCGTGGAAGGCACACGAGTTCATCATAGGAGGCCCCGATGTTGTGGCAGAAGCGGGCCGTTGCGAAGGCTGGGCATTTGAGCTGGAGGTGTTCAGCTGATTCGACCACTTCTTCACAGAGTCGACAGAGGTCGGACTCTGTTATTCCTGTGAGGTGCAGCCATCGGCGGAGGCTTGGGTGGTGTCCGCTCCAGAGCCTGACCAGATCAGTCAGTTCTGCCTTGTTAAGGGTGTTCTCCTTGATTTGGTTTGTGTTGGTGGTGTACAGATCCAGGAAGCGGTGGTAGCTGCTCGGGAGTGGTCTGTCTTTCCGATGGATCACCACTTTCTTGGTCTTTCGGTCCAAGTGCCACTCGGCAGGTTGCGGTAGAGTGAATCCCCGCTTGGCTTTTGTGTCTGCCAGCTCATTGCCTCAAAGGTTACAGTGTCTGGGGACCAAGACGATGAGTAACTTTTTGGAGCAAATGATTCTGGCAATGGACAGTTGATGAGTGACAATGGTCTTGGTTTGGTATGGGTTGCCTGTGGCTTCAACTAGTGATTTGCAATTACAGAAAATGACCGCCCTGTGCCAATCATTTTCACTCTTTAGCCACTTCAAAGCAGCTTCTAGCGCTGCTTTTTCCGCCGAGTAGGCACTGCTGCGCACCCCTGTAGGTGCGTGCCAACGGTGGCGGACTTTTTTGTCTCTGGCTATAATCATGCCAGCTCCACTGTTTCTGGTACCATCTGTCGTAAAACCATCAGTGTAGATCTTGAGGTCACAATGATCTATTTCCTCGATGGTTCGTTGGGCCTTTTCGAGTTGGACGTTTTGAGGCATCGACTTGCTCGCTGGTGTCATGTAGATGGGGGCTGGGGGTGGGCGGTCCCAAGGAGGTGGAAGCCTCGCTTCGCCTGTTTGGTGTTGAGAGAACAAATTTAGTTCACTTAGAACCGGCGTGGTTAATCCCCGCCAATCTTTTTTTACCGTCTTTGAGGAGCCCGTCGGTGAAAGGTCAGTCTCCGGAGGTCGGTGTTAGCCTGTTGTAGCCAACTATCCGCTTTAAGAAGTGACAAGGTCTTGTATCTTGCTTCAAGTAGGGTGAAATGTGCCTCTCTTAAAAAACTTCTCCAGGGGTTGATCTTCGGTGACCAGCAATGGCTCTGGCTGCGTTCAGCTGGGCACTTTCGAGCTTTCCTAGGTTAGATTTTGACAACCAGGAAGCCCAAGCCTGCGAACCATATTTGGCCAGAAATCTTTGAGTGGCGATTTAGATCATTCTCAAGTCTACTGGTCGCCATCCCCAAGTTGTGCCTCCAAGGTCACGGAGAATATTCGTCTTTTTGGTCATAGCCTAGCATACCTTTATAGCGTGCTCACTGAAAGTGAGCTGTCGGTCGTATTGAACGCCTAAAAAGGTAGGAGTCACGTTGAAGGAAAGGGGTAAACCTCTGATTGTAATATGCGGCTGCCATGACGCTTCAGCTGTGCATAGGCTGAAGAACGAGACCCCACATTTTTTTATATTGAGTCACTCCACGATGCCCGCTTCACACTTAATATTAACAAATGTGAGGTCTCTTTCTTCAGCCTATGCACTGCTTAAGCGTCGATGGCAGCCGCATTTTACAATCAGAGGTTGCTGTTATTGTTTATGTTGTTGTTGATGTTGTTTATGTTGTTTTTGCTGTTGTTGTTGATGTTGTTGTTGTTGCTGTTGTTGTTGATGTTGTTGCTGTTTTTGTTGATCATTTGAGTTGTCGATGCTGCTCTCTTGTGCAGTCTCCGTCGTTCTTTGAGCTTGCAGCATGTTTCACGTTTTTTTTATCATCGCCAAATTTCATACTCTTTATTAGATCGAGTGCAGACATACGCTGGAAATGTTACAAAAGCACGGCGAATAATCGAACAAAAAAAGAAAACATTGAAATATACGATAACATAGTGTCATCAGACATAAAAGTCGGCATTGAATCTACGAAATGAACAAATCGCGAGAGAAAAAGTTGATGCTGTGGGCGATGCTTTCGGCGATACATAGATTAGAAACTGGTTTAAGTATTAACACCACAATGGCCAATAACCCATTACTAACAACAACCCAACAATATTATTAGAACCACATCACCATCATCAACAACCACCCCTCCAGGTTTGCGGCTTGAAAGAGGAGCCAGTGAGTGGTGTAGACGAAGTGTTGGAGTTGTTGGAGAGGGGTTCGGAGGAGAGGACCTCGGGTGTCACCTCGGCTAACAACCAGTCCTCTCGCTCCCACGCTATCTTCCAGATCGTCCTCAAAAGGAGGTTGGTTGTGGCAGTGGTTGTTGTTAGTGCTTTCCTCCGCTACTAGAATGCGCCATGTATATAAGCCTCATTTGTTCTTTCCACTTGTGCGGTGTAGTCACTGTAGCTGCTGTGGCCACTGTAGTCAATGTAACCGTTGTAGCCTCACGTGAACATTTTCCACCAGGAGCAGCAAACAACTGCATGGGAAGTTCTCCCTGATCGACTTGGCAGGTGAGAAGCACCATGGGTCATCCACCGCCACCCTAGCTGCATCATCTTCATAAAATTTGTAACCCTCCATCCAACACACCTTTCATCCAACATGCCTTCCATCCAACATGCCTTCCATCCAACACACCCCCCACCCAACACACCCCCCATCCATCACACCCTCTATCCAACATGCCCTCTATCCAACATGCCTTCCATCCAACACACCCTCCACCCAACACACCCCCCACCCAACACACCTCCCACCCAACACACCTCCCATCCAACACACCCCCCACCCAACACACCCCCCACCCAACACACCTCCCACCCAACACACCTCCCATCCAACACACCCCCCACCCAACACACCCCCCACCCAACACACCTCCCATCCAACACACCCCCCACCCAACACACCTCCCATCCAACACACCCCCCACCCAACACACCTCCCATCCAACACACCCCCCACCCAACACACCCCCCACCCAACACACCCCCCACCCAACACACCCCCCACCCAACACACCTCCCATCCAACACACCCCCCACCCAACACACCCTCCACCCAACACACCCCCCACCCAACACACCTCCCACCCAACACACCCTCTATCCAACACACCTTCCATCTAACACATCCTCCATCCAACACACCTTCCACCATCTTCCACCTCCAGGCAACGAGAGGGGCAAGGACACCATGTGTTCGGAGCGACAGACCCGCATGGAGGGCGCAGAGATCAACAAGAGTCTTCTGGCTCTCAAGGTTCACCACCACCCTTTCACTGTCATCCATGCACCACTATCCATGCACCACTACCCATGCACCTCACCACCAGTTATCGGCCCATGCTTCGTAGTTTTAAGTTGTTGAACTTCATTCATTGACTTCAAGTTGCACTTTCACTTCTTCAATCTGCACCTTTTCAAGCTCCTGTCCCTACATCATTAATAGCTGCCATTGCTTCTTATAGCAAAAAAACTGGTTAACATTTACTCGCACAATTGACTGGTACTCGTACTAGCATGCGAAAATAATAATTCAACAAAAAAACCAAAAAAAAGAATAACATTTTGAACACCGTTCCTTTACATCTTTTTTATGCTCTTTTCTCTCACCTCTTCCCGTTACACCCTTCTCAATCCCTTTGGCCACCTTCAATTCCCACTGACGCCAGGAATGTATCAGGGCACTGGGTGTCAAGGGATCCCACCTCCCCTTCAGAGTCAGCCAACTCACCCAGGTCCTCAAGGACTCTTTCACCGGCAAGAACTCCAGAACGTGCATGGTGGGTGTTGATCTTGTTGTTATTGTTTTTTTTTTTTGGTATTGTTTTTTTTTCTTTTTTTTCTTTTTTTTTCATAGTCTTTATTAGATCAAGTCCAGACATACGCTGGAAATTTTACAAAAACACGGCGAATAGTCGAACTAAAAAAGAAAATAGTGAAATATACGAAAACTGAATGTTATCAGTCATAAAAGTCGGCATTGAACCTACGAAATGAACAAATCGCGAGAAAAAATTGAAAAAGTATTAAACACAATTAAATATTAATTTAAAACAATAAATCAATTTTAAAAAAATTTTTTAATTGATTAAAATAGTTAAAATTGAGGAATGAAAACTCAGCGGCAATAACTGGCATCACATTGGCAACGCATACATAGGAAAAAGTTCTTGTGTTAAGTGTTTTTAGTGGTACCATTGAAGGATTGCCGAGTTGTACGCGTTGTCTATATAATATTATTTCCTTGCATTAACCATTTAGTACAGTTGGATGCTTTTTCTCGCCCCTCCAATACATCAACAACACTCCCAGATCGCCATGATCTCTCCAGGCATGAACTGCTGTGAACACACTCTTAATACACTCCGATACGCCGACAGGTTGGTTCTTTCGTGTGTGTGCGCGCACACACACACACACACACACACACACACACACACACACACACACACACACACACACACACACACACGTGCAGAGTTAAAGAGTTGAGAGTGAATGAACTAGGAAAGCGAACCATCAGAGCTGCTGGTGACAAGTACGTTGACCTTGATGTGTTGCCACTGTGACGCTTAATTCGAAAATATTAGTTCATTCTAATCACAATAATAATAATAATAACTGTAAGTTGTAAAGCACCAAGGCAAGCAACTGAGCGTTGCTATCATGTCTATGTATTCTGTTTGTGCTGACGTCGATTAAAGGGGCTCATTCGTCATAGTGCAATCACCATTTGAGGATTTACCATCACAGCCAGACAAGGGTAGAAGCGCCTAGACAAAAGGCAGATGAAACAAGGAACCACCAACAACCCCATCGAGCACAACAACAGCAACATCAACAACGATATCATCGAGAAGAGAGGCGTGGAAAAGGAGAGGAAGAGGAGGAGGATGAGGAGGAGTATGATGATGAAGAGGGTCTTAATGACGTGGTGACGGTGTCTGACGACAATAATAACTATGATGACGATGAGGAGTACGAGAATGGCAGGAATGAAGATGACCAGCTAGGTCTTGAATCCAAGCTGGACGAACGGGAACTGGCTATGTTGAGGTCAAACAATGTGAGTGGCTGGTGCTTTGGAGGTCGTGGTAGTGTGGTGGTCGTGGTCATGTGGTAATCATCATCGTGTTGGCCGTGGTGTTTTTGGTGGTCTGATTTGATGTGGTGCTGTGAAGTGCACGATATTTTAAGCTAATTAAGCTCATGAATATTCATGAAGGGTGACGAGGTGTCGGAGGACGTGCTCAACTACAACAGGGCCCTCTTCAACCTTCACCAGAAGGAGGAAGAGGTCATCACAGCTTATCAGCAAGTCATCAAGGTCGCCAATATTTATGAGGGTTATTATAGGCTGAACTAATGTCACCCAAGCTTATGAAGGCTTTTCTATATCATTACAAAAATCACAACAAAAGAGATTTATTGATAAAGAAAATAAGTTAAAATAAGATTTGTTGAGCGAATAAAGTTGATGCATTGCAGGAGCAGCACGACTGGACCGAGATGGATAAGGTGCTTTTGAAGATGACCGAAAGACCCGACTACGACGTCGAAGGTGCCTGGTGTTTTTTTTTCTTTTTTTTCGTCTCGTAGGGTTTTTTTAACTAATGCAATGACTCTGCAGCCTTTTCCAACGGAGTCAGACAATTCATCAACAAAAAGATTGACCGGCTTTCAGCTTTCAAAGGTTTGAAAATCATCAAATATCTACCAATAACTTCACAAATAAGAGAATCAAAAATAATTTTCGTACTTGTGTTTTCGCATTTATATATATAATTTAATTCAGTGCATTTATTTTTCGATTTTTTTAGTTTATTTTTTTAACGAATTATTTTTTATTAAGTTTTTTAATTACTTTTTTCTCCCCATCTCGATGCTTTTCTTCGCAGAAATGGTCAATGGCTTCGTCGACGTGTTGCAATATGAAGAGTCTTTGGGACAAAACTTCAACAAATGACTCACTGCTGTGTGTAGTCGCTATCACTTTCATTAATTAATAATTGTGAACCTTGCAATTTCTTGCATTCACCAGATTCGCCTATTACTTACTAATTTATTAGTTTCATAAGGTTTCTATGGAAATTCTCGTTTCTTCAGTCATTGGCAGTACTGCTTTTCGCTTTGTAACCTGCTTTATTTTTGTGAATATATTCCTTCGTCTATATATCTGCTTCTTGCTCTTCCTTTCGTAGTGCAAGGGCACCAAGTTTTATTCCTGTTCTAACTTCAAACTCAAACCATCTTCATTTGTCGTTTTGCATCTTCATCCTTCGCTCCTTTTCTCACCCCATCAGAAAGTTTTTTTTCGTCTTGAAATCTATGTCTATTCGAAGTCCCATTTTCGGCTGCCATTTGGGGCTTGCTAGCCTTTTAAGTTGTCTTCTCTGTGTAAATTGAAATTTAAAACTCACTAAAATTTCTAAGTTATGCATAAAGTTTATATATTTCTAGTGCATTCTATGAACTTCCAGCAAGTGGTGGTGTACTTTGGAGCGTTGTAATTCTCTGGCCATTGGTGTATTTGTGTGCTTGTGTGATATTATATATTGGGACTGAGCAGTCCTATATATCAATTTTCCAAAATATGTAACTTAGTAGCTGGCTTTTGAGAACATTTAGCTGAAACTTTTTGTGTTTTGTTTTAAAGTGGTTCATTATACACTATATACTAATCTAATCAAATCATTTTTGTAGCGCTGATTTTAAAGTGTTTAAGAGCGCTTCACTACGAACTGTTTAAACAACAGTTTAAAGGGCTAGGAAATAAAATGAAGGAAGTAATAGAAGTAAGATTTGGCAGAAGAGAACTCCATTAAAGAGAGCCACAGTAGGAAAGTGCGGATTTGGCATAAGTACTATTGGAAGCTATCCTAAAAAATTGGAATAAGTAGATCTTAGTCCTTTAAGGGGTGGCAACATAAAAAGGTTAGCTAAGTAGTTAGGTGAGTGCTTATTTTTTATTTTAAACATGAGTGTGATTTTGAAAACTGATCTTTTTTCAAGAAGCAACCAGTGTAAAGAGATAAGAGTAGGAGTAAAACGTGAGAATTTATGAGTACCAGTAACTAAATAAGTAGCGCTATTAAAGGTATGATGAGAGGATGTAGCCTTGGTCCATGGAAGTATATGGTATAGAGTTACAATAGGCAAACGGCACAAACTAAAGAAACTAGTTGTTTGGTGGTTGGCTTGTCTAGAAAAGGTTTCAGTTGCTTGATACGGCGAGTATAGCAAAAAAGATAATACAGATTTTGATTGTGGCATAAATAAGTGAAGAGTCAAGGGTGAAACCTAAAGTATAGGTGGTGGAAAAAGAGGCGAGTGAAATGTTTTATGAAATATCTATTGAGGGAAGATATTTAATAAGTTGAGAAGACTTGCTAAAGT
The DNA here is from genome assembly GCA_947562095.1 of Branchellion lobata. Taxonomy (NCBI): domain Eukaryota; kingdom Metazoa; phylum Annelida; class Clitellata; order Hirudinida; family Piscicolidae; genus Branchellion; species Branchellion lobata. Next base: position 1,747,766 of record OX387247.1, on the reverse strand, counting down.
ATATAAAACCAAATTTTGAAGAAGTGAGTTTGAGGAACATAGAATCTTTCCAAGAAATTTTTCACTGATACGGGAAAAAATTTAGAGATAGTGGAAGGTAAGTTATATTTAGAAAATGAAGTAAAGATGTAAGAGTCAGCAGCCTAAAGTTGACTCTGAAAAAAAAAAGAAATATTTTTGAGAGTTCATACGTATAAAAAATATAAATGAGAGAACCAAAAACAGAACACAGAAACACCAAACGAGAAAGAAAAAATAGCAGTAAAAAAATTGTTTACGGAAAGTACAAAACTTCTTTTGGAGAGCTAAGAAAAAATCCATTTAAGACAAGAACCAAAAATTCAAAGTTTCATGATGCTGAATTAGTAAAAAGTGGTCAACATTGTCAAAAGCAGAAGAGAAACCAAAGCACAAAAGGAAGGGAGTTTTAAGCCTTGTCACATGAAAGCAAAGAATCATTATATAATTTCAAAAGTGAGGTTTCAGTACTGTGAAAAGAACAAAGTTCAGACTGAGTAGAAAGGAGCAGATTGTTGGCCTCAAAAAAATGGAGAAGCTAAACATAGACAACATTTTCAGAATTTTTCAAACTAAAGAAAGGTTAGATATATGCCTATATTGTTAGTAAAAAAGGATCCAGAGAGAATCTTTCAATTATTGGGATAATAAAAGATTTTTTAAAGTAGAAAGAAAGATAGAAGCTTACGAATAAATGGATAGAAAAAGAAGAAAGCTCTTTAAAAATACGAGTTGGTATAAGGTCAAAAAATGTGGAAGAAGACATTGAAGTGATTAAATTAGTTAACTCAAGGGGTTGTCGGGGAAAGGTAATTAAGAGAGGCATCACAGAGTTAAGTAAAAACAGGAAAAATTGAATTATCATTTCTAGAAAGAATGTTGTTAGACATGTGTCTTTGAAAAGGTTTGGAAAAAAAAGAGGTGGGGAGTTTTTATACAATAATCTAGAAAAATAGCCCCATTTAGACTTGGAGGATGAGGAAGATTTTACGAAGTCAATGACAAAAAAAATGCTTTGAGTAGAAAAGACTTCTATAGAATGATAACTCCTCCTGCTATTTGTACCATGAGGCTGTAGAACGATCTGCTCGGTAGAATCGTTCAAGCTTCCAAACAGCCCTTTTGGGAGAAAAGCATTGGTTAAAGAAACAAGAGACCTTAGAAGGAGAAAGGCAAAAAGAGGAAGTCTTTGTAGGGAGAACAGCATCAAGACTTTCAAAAGAAGAATCATTGAAGGCTGTTAGAAAAAGACTGGGGTCAGAGTAAAAAAGAGGATCAAAGGAAGACTGAGAGAAAGCATTTATGAAGGAATTTTTACTAAGTTTTGATTGGGACTTTTCATAAATCCTAAAATAGGAAAATGGAAAAGACGGAATCGTGAATGAAGAATTAATAATAGAGTAGTCAGAAAAGGTAACAGATTCAGCAGAGATGGATGGTTTAGTGAAAAAAGAGGAAACTATATAACCAACTGTTCACAAAAATGTGTGTTGAAAAATAAGCATGTTGTGTGAGATTAAAACGATCGAAAATATTATCTTGTTTTAAAGAATAGGGATTCAATTTATTATTATGAGAACTAATAAAATCTTCCAAAATAAAAAAAGGAGAGAATGCATATAGTCTCAGTTAAAACTGAAAACTCTTCAAGGAAAAGTGGGAGGGAGGAAGAAGGAGGCCTATAAATTAAGGCAATAACAAAATTGAAATTAGGAGATTTTAATGAAAATATAAAAATGATTGTTGAGTATGAAGGATGGTGGATGTAAGGAGCAGAAAATGTAGATTTGCAGAACAAAGAATGCCACCATAGGAGTAGTGAGAAGAATAATCTTTTTGTAGGAGACCTAGGCAATTCAAGAAAAGTAAGATGAAGGAGAAGCCGAAAGTAAAGAGGGTGAAGTGGCATTTTCACGCCATGTCTCAATTAAGCTTAAAAAGTCAATAGAGGACAAAGTTTGAAAATTGAAAATTTGCAAAGATTTATTGTTGAGTGACTTGGTGTTTAAAAAAGTAAGGTTTAGTTCATTCTTGTAATTTGAAAGAGTCGGCTGAATAAGCGGTTTTGTTAATTTATTTCTAGGTTTTTTGTGAAAATTATTAATTTGAATAAAACGTGACCTATGTTTCAAATTTATTATGTTTAGATGAAAAATTCCACGTCTAACAAGGCGAGGTGGACGAAAGGTAGTAGTAAATTCACTATATGGGCGCTCGGCAGTTAAGCCATAACCCATCGACCACTCTCGCTATTCCTTTCCGGCTAGTTTGTACCGGGGGCGAAAGGTCCCAGAATAAAGATTCCAAAGGAGGTCGAGACTTATTCATTAGAAATTCTAAGGAAAAATATTTATTCCGATTCAGCACTTGAATCTAAGAATGATAAAACATTAAGAAAATTGTAACATAAGTTTTTTCCGAAATGCAAGCTTACAACAGCCTGCGGCAAAAACATCCGTTTTTAACGCTGCTAACCAAAGACTCCAAACAAAAAGCCCAGTTAATGTCAATCTGACAATTTTCTCTTATTTCAATTACTCGCCTTGTATTGTGCCATCTCCAGCATCTGTTTGAAGTTAATTGAATGAATTTTCTTTTTCAATTTTTTGTAAGTTTGTTGACTGAAAATTTGGTTAAACATAAAAATTTGTAAGTTATATAAAAAAGTTTTTAAATCGTGTTTTTTCAAAAAAATTTAGTAATTTGTTACAATTTTGTTTCAGAATTCTATTTAATATTAATAAGCCTTATTAATTTTGTAAGCTTTAACTCCATTCACTTTTTATAGTTGTAGGCGGTGAAATGGATTTGAAATTTGGGGAGGTTTCTTTTTTTTGCATAATCTCATTAAAATTCGAAAAATGAAAATTATTCAAATTATAAACAAATTCAAATTTTTTAGATACAAAGTTGGTTAGAAAATGAAGTTCTTGAAGGAAGTCCATGCCAAAAATTCGAAGTAAACGAATCGACAATTGACTATCTGTATACTATGATGCAACAGAATAAGACAGCAAAAAAGAAAAAAGAAAAATACATTCAAGACTATGATTCAAACATATGCTTCTATGAACATGAAAGTGAGTGTGTTTTGAAACATAATACCACAATAAAATATATCTAAACGAAATTTTTGTTTAAAATATTTTTCTATTTTATATAAAATTTCTAGAAAATTTTCAACCCTTCAACATTCTTAGCTAAAAGGCTGGACAGAATAGCTAACAAGTTAGGACTTACATTGGACTCACTGGGAAAGGACATAAGGAACAAGGTAGACATAGTTGCTGAGTATGCGAGTCAACTTTCTGCTCGGAACCCCGATGAAGCCTGGTCAGTCTTATTCCGTTTTGAGTATATCAAGTATTCTTAACTCAAATAAGAATTAAAATATATCATTTCATGTCTATGGTTATCCAAATTCAATGATAGGAATTATAAAAATTGCTTTTAAATGAGTTCAACTAAAAAACCATCAGCATAAGTTTGATGATGGTAGACAAGGCAAAGGAAGAAGTGGTGATGAAGGGTTTTTTGAAAGAGGAGAAGAGGGCTTCTGAGGCTTTTGTCACTAAACAACAAGACCTTCTCAACACTTCGGTGCAACTTGAAAAGTACTATTTTCAATAGTTTTTAACTTTCAATATGTGTGCTTGCATACTTTTTGTTATATTTATGTTTGTGCTCACATTCATAGTTTTTGATTTTGTTCAATTTAATTTATAAAAGAAAAACTACAAAACAATTTTGACTTCCTTTTCAGACTCTTAGCTTCTTTGAATCAACAACAGAGTAATTCTGCCGATGAGAGAAAGATCAAATCACTGAAGCCTCTCTTCCTCAAAAAGAAAATGAATGAATACAAAAACAACATATCAAACACAAAAGTATCTTTATACAAATATTTCAATAATTTCCCATACCAATCTTATCAAATTTATTTTACTAAAGCTTTTCCTATTTTAATTTTCAAAGTCTTTATGTTAAATTGTTTCTTCGTCATTGCAACAGCAAGAACTTGTAGAAAGGGGGCTTGCAGAAAGCTTTTACCACCACAACATCGTCAAGAAGGCAAAAGCAAGTGCTTCTCAAGAGTTTTTACTTTTTTTGCTTTTTCAATTTTTTTCTATTTCCATATTTAATTTTTATTTCGTCAAAAATAGTGTCATCTTTACAAGAGTCAAGTTGTGATTTTCTCCAGGTAGACACCATGCAATAATAAGTAACATCTCACAAAACAAGTTGGAAGTTTCATCTGCTGGCTCGTGCGCTTTCAAGATTTTATTTTACTCTTTAATAATCGTGTTCCCCTTTTTTCTCATTTCTTTTCTCATTCTTTTACTTGCACAGATGTTGAGAGATGAGAAGGCACAATTGGAGGATCTCAAAGTCAAAGTCAATGCCTATCGCTCTCTCCCTGCTGTCAGTCTGTTTTTGTTCTTGTTTGTGTGTGTGTGGGGGGGAGAAAGTGAAGGGGTAGGTGTGTATGTTTGTTTGTTTCATTCACTTAGCACATTTTTAATGACTGAAAGCTGTCATTCCTTTTCAAAAATGCTCTTAAAAATAACCACAGAATATATAAGCTGTATGACTTCCTTCTCGTTTCACCATTAACTTCAAGGCGTCGTTTTCTATTTTCTGTGACTATCACGTTTTTTTCTGCTGTTGCTGCATCAACTCACGTGCTTTTTCTTCTTCAGGATATCACGCTATCCAGAGTGCAAATAGAGCAGGCAAAGCAGGAGCTGGTCGGTTTTACTGATTCAATATATTTTCCCCTCTGCACTCATGTAAACTTCGTTATGCGGCTGTGCTGATCAAGAATTTATGAACATTTCATTATCTTTTAATGTTATTCTTCTTTTTTTTTATTATTATTTTTATTATTTTCATTTTCGTTATAATTTTTTTCTATTATTTCAACGTGACTAATTTCTTGCTACACAGGTGGGCATTCAAGTGGAATTGAAGAAGTACATTGGTTCTATAGAAATTTAGTTTCAAAAATCATGTATTCTAACTTAATAAATCGAAAAATTGTCTTCACTCGCATTTACATAGTGTCTCAAATATAGAAATGAGTCTTTATTCATGTTCGCCTAATAATAAAAATGATAACTACCATCATCCTTTAGTTACCGCCTAAATTATTTGTTTTCATTATTGCTAATGATAATAATAATAGTTGACGGCTAGGCTTTCATGCATCATAGTCAGGTCAAAATGACAATATGATTGCTGAGTATTTTATGAGTTATTTGAAATGGGCAAGATCATTATTTTTCGAACTATTTTCCTTCTCATTCCAACCACTTCCTCTTGAAATAATTTTCGTTGAAGCACGTTTACGACGCTCTGTATAATTCCCATATTCTGGAATGATTGGAAACTATATGAGTCTGGTTAGCAGCGTGACTTAAACCTCTCTCTTGCGGACTGTTTTTAAACTTGCAATTTTGACGAAAACTGTATGTTATAATTTTTTTTATTTCATCATTCTCAGATTCAAGTACTGGTTTTGAGTATATACTTGTTAAAATTTTCAATGAATTATTCCGAAATTTGGGTTTCGCGAAAGCGTGTATAGCCGTTAATTTAATTTTCTTTATTTAAACTATTTTTATTAATTATTATGAATTTAAAGTTTTGAATATTAGTTATAAATATATTAATTCATATAGGAGTTATAGTTTTTTCTGATTAAAAAGATTTTAAAGATATTGCCAAATTCGCCGTTTTTTCGTTTGAAATTCAGACATTGCAGTTAAATCTTCAACCAACGCCTATATAAATACTGTTTGCCAAATTACTCAACAAGGAAGTAAACATGTGTTGAAAGGCATTGCAAAAATTTTTGGTATCTTGACGGACTTGTAAATTTGAGAAATGGCTGAAGAAGAAAAAGACATTGCTGTAAAATCGTCAACAACTCGGCTGCAAGAATACCGTTTGTCAACTCTAAAAAAAGAAAGTGAGCGAGTGTTGAAAGCATCTCAAGGAATTGTGGTATCCAGATAGACTTCTTTGTGAATTTAAAAAATGGCTGAGAAGGAAAATAAGAGAAAAGAAGAAATAACTTGAAATAACTCTGCATTAGTTATGTTAAGGGGTTTTAAGATATGATTCAATTCTCGAATTTTAAAACTCATTTATTTGATTTAATAGACAATTCTGCTTTTGAATTTTTTAGAACATCTTAACATTCCAGTTTAGGTTAAGTTGATGAAACAGTCTTTAATAGTCATTCAATATGAACTATGACTCAATTCTAAATTTTTGAGATTTATAAATTTGATTCTATAGTCAGTTTTTGATCTCTTACAACAAACACTTGACAATTCTTATGACATTCAGTTATTGTTGATTTTAATTTTTTTTCTTTCATTTTGATTTTTCACCATGTTCTGTGCCATTTCTTGCGTTTGTCTGGATTTGATTCAATAAAGACTATAAAAAAGAGCGAATAAGAGACGTAAGGTGCTTATTAAGTCATAATTCATGATCTAGGGTGATGCCAAGCACTCTGAACGTGTTATTGATAGTAATGGGGGAAGAGCAAACGTCGATGTTTGAAATACTTTAAAACTTTTGAGTTGTTGTTAGGTGCCAAGTTTGAAAATTTCAGTCTTGAAGGTGTCCAGTTGAAGTTTTTCTATAGAAACCATCTCTCGATTTTTCAATGCATTCAGCATGTGTGGTTGTTATTTTTCTCGATTTAATTTCCCTTACTTATCTCTTTTCGATTTGTATACCTCCCGTATTTACATGATCTAACTCAGACTTATTCATACTCTAGACCTCTGAGGTCTTATTTGATTCATTCTAAGGTGAATTTTATCCTTACTTCACTCGACCATTCGTAACCTTATGTTCTTTAGCTGTAACGTATCTGCGCCTAAGGCATATTGGTCAGTCTGTTTCTGTCTTGTGCCATTTCCAGCGTTTGTCTGGATTTGATTCAATAAAAACTATTTTTTTTAAATTCTTCGTAATCTTTCTTTCTTTCGCTTTCGCCCACCTCGGCTTGTTAGACGTAGAATTTTTCATCTAAACTTAATAACTTCTAAACGTAGGTCCTGTTTTCTTCAAAATAATAATTTAAAAAAAAACCTAGAAGTAAATTAACATAACCGCTTCCTTACTTGATTCTTTCAAATTTTTATTATGAACTCAAAATCTCTTTATTAAACACCAGGTCACTTAGTAATAAATCTTTACACATCTTTTAACCTCCTTCTCTATTGACTTTTTAGGCTTAACTGAGACAGGGCATGAAGATGCCACTTCACCCTCTTTACTTTCTGCTTCTCCTTCATCTTACTCTTTTATTGAATTGGCTAAGTCCCCTAAAAATCTTTTTTCTTCTTCTCACTTCTTCTATGGTGGCATTTCTTTGTTCTATAAATCTACATTTTCTGCTTCTAACATTCACCATTCTTCTTATTCTATATTCGAATGTCTATTTTCATCAATCAAATCTTCTTCTAATTTTACTTTAGTTATTGCACTAATTTATAGGCCTCCTACCTCCTCCCTCCCACTTTTCCTTGAAGAGTTTTCACTTTTAACTGATACTCTTTATATGCATTTTTCCTTTTTTTTTATTTTGGGTGATTTTAATATTCCTCATAATAATAAATTGAATCCCTATTCTTTAAAACAAGATAATATTTTTGATCTTTTTTATCTCACACAACATGCTTATTTTCCAACACACACTGCTGGGAACACACTTGATTATAGAATCTTTCCTTCTTTCACTAAACCATCTATCTCTGCTGAATCTGTTACCTTCTCTGACTACTCTCTTATTTATTCCTCATTCACTATTCCATCTTTTCCATCTCCCACTTTAAGACTCATAAAAGGCCTTGGTCAACATTTAATGAAGATTCTTTCATAATTTCTTTCACTAAGTCTTCCTTTGATCCTCTTTCTTTCTCGGACCCCGATCTTTTTTTAACAGCCTTCAATGATTATCTTCTTGAAAGTCTTGATGCTGTTCTCCCTACAAAGACATCCTCTTTTCGCCTTTCTCCTTCTAAGGCTCTCTCTCCTTACAAAGACGTAAAATAAAATCTGCGTCATTTTTAAAGTCTAATGGGGCTCTCTTTCTAGCTTATTTTATTAAAACTCTCCACCTCTTACTTTGTCTCCACAGCTTTTCCAAGACACAATCTAACAAAATTCTTTCTTTTAGAAATGATAATTCATCTTCTCCTATTTTTGCAAAACTCTGTGATGCTTCTTTTAGTAACATTTCCCCAATAACCCTCTTTGTATTAGTTACTATAATCAATTCAATGTCCCCTTCCACATGTTCTCTTGACCTTGTTCCAAGTTATATTTTTGAAAAGCTTTGTTCTTTTTTTTATCCAACAATTCTTGAGCTAATTAATCTCTCTTTAACTACAGCAATATTCCCTTCTACCCCGAAAAAATATATTATTACACTAATAATTAAAAGATCCTCTCTAGATCCTTCTATATCAAAAACCTATATGCTTATATCTAATCTCTCTTTTATTTTTAAAATTCTGAAAAAGTTTTCAGCCTCTCTCTTTTTTCGAGGCTAACAATCTGCTTTTTCTCAGTCTGATTTTCGTCCTTTTCACGTACGGAAACTTCACTTTTGAAAAAATATATTTTTTCTTTATTCTTCTGTGACAAGGGTAGTATCTCCCTCCTTCTTTGCTCTCTTGTGACAAGGGTAGTATCTCCCTCCTTCTTTGCTTGGATTTATTTTCTGCTTTTGACACTGTCGACCACTCCTTACTAATTCAGCAACTTGAAACCTCTTGGAATTTCTGGCTCTTGTCTTAACTGTATTTCCTCTTGCCTCTCCAACAAGAGTTCTGTAGTTTCTATAAACGACTCTCAGTCTACTCCTTCCTCTTTCCCATTTGGTGTTCCTCAGGGTTCTGTTCTTGGTCCTCTTCTTTTTATTCTTTATACTTTCAAAGTTCCAAGAATTATTCCATCATTTTCTCTTCAGAGTCAACTTTATGCTGATGACTCTTACATCTTTTCTTCATTTTCTAAATATGGATTGTCTTCTACTATCTTTAGAATTTCTTTTTGTATTGAAATGATTTTATGTTTTTCAAACTCAATCCTTCGAAACTTAATCTTATATATTTTAGCAAGTTTTCTCACCTTATTAATTCTCTTTCCTCAATTAATATTTTATCTAACCTTTCACTCGCCCCTTCTTCCACCATCCATAGTTTAGGTTTCACCTTTCACTTTCACTTTCTTTCTAACCACAAGTAAAATCTGTATCTAAACAATCTTTTTTCATCTTTTCCGTATCAAGCAACTGAAACTTTTCCCACACAATCCAACCCTCAAACTACTAGTTTCTTCTCTTATTTTGTCCCGCTTTGACTATTGTAACTCTTTCTACTATGGACTCCCTGAGACCATTCTACACCCTCTCACCGAAGCTTTTAATAGCGCTGCCCGCTTAGTTTCTGGCACTCATAAATTCTCTAGTCTAACTCCTTCCATTTTCTTTTTACACTGGTTGACTCTTAAAAAAAGGTCAGTTTCCAAAATCTGCACTCTCATGTTTAAAATAAAAAAATAATCACTCACCTAACTACTTAGCTGACTTTTTCAAATTGCCTCCTCGTAAGGGACTGAGATCTTTTACTTGTTCTCATTTTTTTAGAATACCTTCCAATATTACTTATGCTAAATCTGCACTTTCCTACTGTGAGCCCCTTCTATGGAACTCTCTTCCCTCCAGTCTCACCTCTATCACTTCTCTACTTTCATTTCGTAAAGCTTTTAAAACTTTGTTGTTTAAACAGTTTTTAGCAAAGTTTTCTTGAACAGTGTTTATCGACGCTATATAAATGATTTGATCAGATTAGATTAGATTATAAATCCTACGTGAAAACGTTCAGAAAAACGCATGTACATATAACCATAGTGACATTATAGTTCATATTTTAATCCATTAGAACCTGAGATACAGTTCTAGAGTTTTCTGATTTATTGATTCAATCTTATAATCAATTTTGCCTTCACTTTTCACTTTTAATTTCTCGTCCCATCAAAGTTCTTGTTAATTTGACTTCTTTTATCTTATTTTAAATTTCACTACTGTACTTTGTAAAATTTCTAACGTCTGACTGGAAAATATATATAATATAACATATGGTCGTAAGAGTGTTTTTGCATGAGCACCATCACGTTTTGTTGCAGATAATTGAATATTATTGAATTTGATGTTTCACGAAAGCATAAATGGCCGTTACTTTAATTTACTTTATTTAAACTATTTTTATTAACTATTTGACATTCAAAGTTTCAAATATTGATTATAAATATGTTCATTTAAGTTATAGAAAAAGTTAATTTATTCAAGTTATAGTTTTTGCTGATTACGAAACTTAAAAAAAAATTCTGAATCTTCCATTTTCTCGTTTGAAATACAGACATTGCAGTGAAATTGTCAACCAAAGCCCACATAAATACCATTTTCCAACTTACTCAACAAGAAAGTAAACAAGTGTTGCAAAGAATTGTGGTATCCAGACAGACTTACTTGTGAATATGAGAAATGGCTGGGGGGTTTTTTATAGTCTTTATTAGATCAAAAACAAGCGTTCATCAAGAGATGAAAATATTGCTTTTATTTTAGGATAGTTAGAAGGGAGGTAGTTAAGCCTTATATGTTTATTAAGTGAAGATTGGAGCTGTTTTATATGTTTGTTATTGGCAAATCCACACCATGAAGATGCCGCATATTTTATGCGAGATATAATCGGAGCTTCCGTTGTATCATATAATTTAGGACCAAAAAATCCATGAGCCTTAATTATTTTAAGCGCATGAAACGTTTAGTAGCATTTTGTAATAATAATGTCAATGTGAGGTGTGATGTAGGGAGTTTCAGTTAATGAGACTCACAGGTTAGTGAGGGAAAAAGTTTGTTGAAAAGCTGGATGGAGACTAAGAGGTGGTATTTTATTATAATTATTATGTATAATTAATTCATAAGATTTTTTGAGATTAAGAGAAAGATTAATTAATTTAGCCCATTCAGATAAAGAGTAATTCTAACTGCAAGGAATTACTGTTAGATGATGGAATGACAAGATAAGTGTCATCAGAAAACATAATCATTTTATTGAGGGGGTGTACAGGTTCAAGAGAAGATGCATTAATAAAAGATGATGGACCCAATACCAAACCTTGAACCACGCTAGAAATGATGGATAAGGCATTAGATGTTCTGTTGGGAAATTTTGTAGAATGAGTTATATTTAAAAAAGAATGAAATGAGTAAATTATGAATACTATCATCAAGTTGTAATGAGGCCATGTTAGTGATGAGAGTAGAATGATTGAGTTTCAAATGCCTTAGAGAAATCTAGAGCAATAAGACGTACAGATTTGTTAGAAGTTAAGAGAAATTATGACAGAAGTGAAATAAATTGTGGCTGAAGTGGGCGAGCCAGTTGGCCTGAAAGAAAATTGGTCATCAAATCTTAACTTGATGAGAGGGTTAGTTAAACAAGGGTAGATATGGTCTTTAACTATGTATTTTTCTAGTATTAGAGAAAGAATAGGAGTAATGAAAATGGGGCGATATTGATTGGGTTGGGTAGGATTATTTATTTTTTTAATAGGGTGAATAATACTATTTTTCCACCGAGCTGAAAAAAATGCCTGTTAGAAGCAGTTGTTGTAGATGGTCGACAGGGGCTCACAGGTTGCAGGAGAAATAAGTTTGAGAAACCAGCCTGGAAGACCATAAGATCCTGTTCCTTCAGGGCAACTTTTATTAAGAATATAATATACAGTGGAAGATGCGATATAATTAATATTGTGTGGTGCTGATAGCTTATGTGTGAGTTCAATATAGTTGGAGGAGTTAGATATAGAAGCAAATAAGCTATTGAATGTATCGGCATCAATGTTGGAGTTAGCATTTGCAGGAGGAACCTTTCCACGTAGTTTGTTCACTGTGTTCCACATTGCTTTGCTGCCTCTTCTACTATTAGCTAATGGAAGTTTGTTAGAAGTTATAATAATATTTATGATTTGATTAGTGATTGATGTAGCTTGGTGTATCTTTCCCTTTCTCATGTGACAGTTTTTTTGACGGAGAATTGATTTAACAAATGGGTTAATAAATGGAGGATCAGATGATTTTATAGTTATTTGTTTAGGAGGATAAAACTTGTTAAAAATACTATTAACTGTAGTATAGAAAGAATCAACAGATTCTGTGGTATTATCATATGTTAGATTAAAGGAGCTTGATGATAAGTAATCGAGACATGCCTTATGCTGGTTGGGATGTCGACGGCGGTAGGTGTGAATTGAACGTGTAAAGTTGTTATGAGATTGAGCTATGTTAAGAGGCAAGGCAATAACACCAAGATGGTGGGTCTTGATATGGGAAACATAAGTATTAGGGTTGAATAACTTAGGATCTATATTGATACCATATAACTTATCAAGATTATTTCATTTATGAGTTGGTCCATAGTAAATTGATTGAAGACCAGTTTGAATAAGACTATTATGTGACAATGAATTGAAGTTACCATCTGAAATAAACTTATCATTATGATCTAGCATAAAATTAGAGATATCATCTATATGACTCATAAGACGTGATTCTGAATATGATGCTTTCGGTGGATGATATAACCCAAAATAAAATGGTCAACATTATTGAAGGTGGACTTGACAATAAGGTTTTCAAGTGCATCTATATTATCTTTATTTACAGCTTCAAATACATAAGCTGTTTTATTAGATTTTATATTAATTAGTACACCACCACCTCTTTTCCTAACCCTGTTTTTCCCGAAGCTAGAATAACCGTCAATAGAAATGAGTCCATCCGAGTGATGTGATTTGAGCCATGACACGTGATGATGACGATTTAAGGCATCAGGTAGTTGAAAAATATCACATCTGAGGCTCTCAATGCCATGAGGTTTGACGAGGCTAGTGGCATTAAGAATGTAGACTATTGGAGGTTTATAATTATTTATAGGTTTCTTAGGATTTGAAATAGTGTTGAAATTTATTTTGATAAGATTATTTCTATTGATACTATTTCTATTGATTGGTTCAACAAATGAATTTTGACTACGATTAATTATTTGAATCTGCCTCGGATGATCCGGATTCCAGTATTATTCCAATATTATTTTTAAATAATATTTTTCTTGTTTTCCGACTTATTTTACCTCCGAATTGGAATCTTTTGAGATCATCAAAAGAATATTTCATCATATTGATGTGAATATAATAAATTTGAAGAAAAAATCTTATGAAAACACGAATCGAAATGAACAAATCGCGAGAGAAAAAGTAAAAGAAAAATTTAACATAACGAAATATTAATTTAAAACGATTAATCAATTGAAAAATTGGAAAAAAAAGTGAATAAAGCAGTGAACTTTGAGGAATGAAAACTCAGCGGCAATAAGTGGCAACGTATACGTGGATTTTTGAAAAAGGTGGTGGAAAAAGACATTAATAAATAATTCATAAATAAAATCGTCAACCAATCGGCTACAAGAATACCGTTTGCCAACTTAAAAAGCAAAAAAGTGAGTGAGTGTTGACAGAATTTCAGAAAATTGTGGTATCCAGACATACTTTCCTGTGAACATGAGAAATGGCTGGAAAAGAAAATAGAAGAAAGAGAAGAAATAACTTTCCAATAGTTATACAATTTGGCTTTAAAATATGATTCACTTCTCAATTTTTAAGTTTCATTAACTTGATTTAATGTACAATTCTAAGCTTGAAATTATTAGAACCTTTCAACATCCCAGTTTTTGTTAATTTGATGAAACATTTTTCAATAGTCATCTAATAAAAACAATGACTCAATTCTACATTTTGAGATATATAAATTTTATTCTTTAGTCAGTTTTCGATTTCTTGCAACAGATAATTGACAGTTTTTATGACATTCAGTTATTGTTGATTCTAAACTTTTTCGGTTGTTCACCATGCTCTGTGCCATTTCCAGAGTTCGTCTGGATTTGTGTCAATAAAGACTATAAAGAAAATTAAATCATGAATTTCAAAAAAAGCAATAACTATCTAAATTAATAATAATTGATTATTTAATCAATTAACAAAAAAGATTGTATACGCTCCTTGATTTAATAATTTTGCTTTGTCAAATGCAACAAAAGTTATTTTGATAGAGCAAAAAAATCTGCTAACTCATCAGAATTATGTCTCTTTATGCAAGAAACGCATAACAGAACTCGATTCTCTTGTCTCCTTTCAAGGCTGTTTACTCAAAAAATAAATTAACTTAGTAGGAAAAAACTCATTTTGAAACAACAAACAATAGGAATGAATGGCAAACAACAACTATTAGAAAGGAACGGAGTTTCGCGACTGAGTGGATAAGGTGAAGCATTTGAGGGAGGCTTAATGATTACGTTTGTAGAGTCAACACTGGTGCAATTCACCGCAGGCCATTGCACTTGATACACCCTCTCGTCTTTCCTTTTCTCTCCGTCTCTCTGTCCGTTTGTCTGTCCATTCGTCTGTCCGTTCGTCTGTCTGACCGTTCGTCTGTCTGACCGTTCGTCTGACCGTTCGTCTGTCTGCCCATTCGTCTGGCTGTCCGTTCGTCTGTCTGTCCATTCGTCTGTCTGTCTGTTTGTCTGTCTGTCCGTTCGTCTGCCTGTTTCTTTCTTTTTCTTTGTATTTCTTTCATTCTTTATATCTATTCTGAATCTTAGTCCTTATCTATTTCTTGGGAACATAAACTAGCACTGCAAGTACGGAGATGAGTTGCTCTGTACAGTCTCACATTTTATGTCTCTTATATGTCTTTTTGAGGGTAATGTAAGATAGAGTTCATCGCCTTCAGCTGCGTGCTTAGCGTACTGTGAAATCAGAACGATTAATTAGATTAGAATGATTAATCACGAAGTTCAGGGATCAACTCCCGGCTGAAATTATTTTGAAAAGAAGAAATTTGAAACTCTAGTTCAAAATCAATAGCTCAACTCCATGCAGAAGTTTTGTTACACTGGCTGAGTGTGCCGGCTTCAATTTTCACGGTTGCTTGAACCTCGTATTGTTGAAATGAACGGTTGGTGCTGTAACAACTTATTAATATTTCAACTTTTCATTGGCATAATACAATCGAAGAATGGATAGAATCTTTGTGATACATTCCGTCTCCTTGATCGGTCTTACGAGGCATGAGTGCCCACTAACCCTTTGAGAACTTCCAATGATTGAAGAAAATGATGAAGAAAAATAAATATTTAAAAGAAAGTTTTTTTCCTTGTTTGAATTCTTTTTTATATTATTTTGTCACATATATATTTGACACACTTGTTCCTGGAGCTTTCACTCATGAGATAAAAGACTGAAGTCGACTTTTTAGCCATTCAAAGGTTTCACTTTAAAGAAAAATAATCCATAATTAAATGTGGTGGAGGCATACAATTTATGACTCCTTTATTTCAATTTAAGTTCTTCGGTTAAGTCTGGTAGCCATGCATCAGGGATGATTGGGCAATATGGTTCTATTCGATTCAATAGACTTTCGGTGACAACCAATAGCACGCATGCAGCTCGGTATATAAAGTCCGCACCTGTGCATTAACGGTAGTTCCAATGCGGCGTCTCGTCTTGTTCTTCAGTGGGTGCGTGCTTCGAAGAGAGCTTTGGGAAAGTTTTATATTGCTATAGATCAGTCATACCGAAGTATTTTGAAGTTGCCAAAATAACCTTTTGAGTTTAAATCTAACGTAAAACAAATAAGCCAGCTGTTGTTTATCAAGTTTATTGGTTTGCTTTGATCTAATAGAAACATTTGATCAATTTGGTTGCTAAACCATCCAATTATTGGATCATCGGAGCGGTGACACCTCGAATGTAGGAACACATTGGCACTTCGAAACATCCATTGTTTATTTTTCGTATCAGTGTTTAACGTCGGTAGTACTAGTTTTCAACTCCATAAGTATTACAATTTAATTTTCAAATATTACGATTTAAATTTCCGAATATTACGAATTAATTTTCAAATATCACATTTTAACTTTTGAATATCACATTTCAAGTGATTTCCTTTAATTTTTTTTGGAAGATTCACAACTATGGCACGCCCATCGCCTCACAAATCGGCTTCTTCATCACTGTTGACGGAGGAACAAAGAAAGTGAGATTTTTGCCTATCGATTTTTTAACATTTCCATTTAATTTTCAACTAGTACAATTCTTATTTATCACTTTGGATTAATTTCCATTCAATATAAATTGCATTACTCACTGTGGATTAATATAATATAATATAATATATTATAATATAATATAATATAATATATTATAATATAATTTAATATGATTTACTATAAACCAATGAGGATTTATTTTCTAAAATACGACAAAGTTATTTAACCTTTGGATGCCGTGCTTGAATGTCTAACACACTTGCATCATTATTATACCGTTTTTTTTCAATTTTATTTTTCAATTTACTTTTTTGCTTCGGTTTTTTAAGTTTTCTCCTTCTTTTTTTATTTTTGTACGTTTTATTGTGTATTTATATGTTCAAAACTTTAATTGATCAGTCACCTTGACCTACTCCATTTCCTTCCAACACGCCAACACCTGTAATGTATATTCCTCGATCAAAAAGTCTATTTGAAATTCTATTGAGGTTTTCTTCCTCTCGCAACAACCCTGAATGATGTGCTGTAAAGCGCATCGGGTGTAAAGCGCCTCATCAATTCATCTTTCTATTTCTGTCTTGCCATCATTACACGATACTTGAAAGTGTTCAACTTCTGACAATATTTTTCCGTAACATAGGATGTTAAACACATAATGTATCTGGTTGCGCGAAGGCATGAATAGCCGTTTCTTTAATTAACTTTATTCAAACTATTTTTATTAACTATTTAAAAAATAAAAATTCAAATATTAGTTATAAATAAGTTAATTTATCTAAGGGTTATAGTTTGCGAAGATTTTGAAAAGATTTTTTTTTAAATTGCCGAGTTCATTATTTTTTCGTTTGAAATACATGCATTACAGGGAAATCGTCAACCAACGGCTACATTACTACTTTTGCCAGCTTACTCAACGAGGAGTTAGCAAGTGTTGAAAGGCATTGCAAGGAATTGTGATATCCAGACATACTTACCTGTAAAAATGAGAAATGGCTGAGAAGGAAAAAAGAAGAAAGGACCTGAATGAAACTTTTCAATAGTTGTATTAGGTGACTTCAAATTATGATTAAATTCTCAACTTTTAAGACTCATTAAATTGATTCAATAGAAAATTTCGCTTTTGAATTTCCTAAATTCCTTGTAACAGTACAGTTTTGGTCATTTTTTATAGTCTTTATTGAATCAAATCCAGACGAACGCTGGAAATGGCACAGAACATGGTGAACAATCAGAAATATTGAAAATAATTAAATTAACGGTAACTGAATGTCATAAGAACTATCAATTTTCTGTTGCAAGAAATCAAAAACTGAATATGGATTCAAATTTATGAATCTCAAAAATTCGAATTAAGTTATAGTTTATATTGATTGACTGTTGAAGAATGTTTCATCAAACTAACCAAAACTGGAATGTTGAAAGGTTCTAAGAAACTCAAAAGCAGAATTGTCTATTGAATTTAACTAACGATTCTTAAAAGTTGAGAATTGAATCATATCTTGAAACCACATAATATAACTATTGGCGAGTTATTGCAAGTTATTTCTTCTTTTCTTCTATTTTTCTTTCCAGCCATTTCTCACATTAACGTGAAAGTCTATGTGGATACCAAAATTTCTCGCAATGCTTTCAACACTCTCTCCTTTTCTTGTTTATTAAGTTGGCAAACGCTATTCTTGTAGCCGAGTGGTTGACGATTTTACTGCAATGTCTTTTTCCTTCTCAGCCATTTCTCATATTCACCGTCTGAATACCCCAATTTTTTGCGACACTTGTTTACTTTCTCGTTGATAAAGTTGGCAAACTGTATTTATGCAGGCGTTTGTTGACGATCTCACTGTAATACAAACGAAAAATTTGCAGATTCAGAAATTTTTTAAAGATCTTCACAATCATCAATAACTATAACTCTTAGATAAAGTATTTTTTTATAACTAATATTTGAAACTTTGAATTTCAAATATTCAATAAAAAAAGTTTAATAAAGTAAATTGAAGTAACGGTTATACACGCTATCGCAAAAGCGGAAATGGCCCAATTTGATGAAACATTCCTCAATAATCATTCAATATAAACTATGATCCAATTCTAACCTTTTGAAATTCATCCATTTGAGTTCATAGTCAGTTCTTTTATTTTTAGCAACAGACAATTGGCAGTTATTATGACAAAGTTATTTATGTTTTTTTTCTATTATTTAGATTGTTCACCAGGTTCTGTGCCATTTCCAGCGTCTGTCTAGCTTTGTTTCAATAAAGTTTATGAAAAAGACACACTTCTGTATGACCTACCTATGGGGCCTCTACGGAGTTGAAGCCAATATACTAATATTCATGTTTATATTTTATGGTATAACCTCATAACTCGATGAGGCTGCTTCAAACGGTCTGTTGAGGCACGTCCCAGTTGCATCACTCAATGTCCTAGACAGCTTGCGACACGTGGACGTGGTCCTTCAATCCAATCTTTGATCTTTCTCAAAACTTTCCGCCCTCATTATTCCCCTTTGGTCTTGTCTCTTACGAGAGAGTTACTTTTATAAGATAAACCCTCGTCCATAAATATTTTTTGAGTCTTTTTTCCAATCACATTTCATCCATCCATCTTTTCATTTTTCCATTTTCACTCTTCCGCCTCCATCATCAACACCTAGCAGAAAGGATTTTTCCGAAGCAGTTACTGTAAATAGATACTCCAATTATACGCTCTTGCCAGCATACAAAAGTCTCCATCCATACCGACATACACAAATATATGCTATTTTTATACTCTCCTTCGTATAAATTGTTTTATTTTAAAACTTCTGTTATAGACATTAGACACACTTGCATACATGGTCATAAAGCTACTAGAACAGTTGTGGAGGTAACCAATCTTTCAATGCTTATATCATGTTACTTCATTTCATTCTTTCATCTCTTTTTCTTTCTTGAAGCCCGCCTTCCTTCCATCCGTCTATGAACATGCCTGATTCGGTCGGCTCCTTCCAGTGTTTATTTAAGAGTCTGCTTAATTGAGATTTGAAACACAAATTAGAGTTGTGAGTCAGTAGAGAACAAGATAGCAAATTATCAACGTGAATTCACAATACAATACAATACAGTGCAAATATTAATATTATTATAGTGGCATTAACCCTGCAGAGTTTCGAGGCCACTTAAAATTTATTATCATTGTAAGTAAATTTATGAAAAATGAATTTATGAAATTTCACTCTACTCTTCTTCTTGTGTTAAGTGACTTTAATGTTTTGAAGGTGCTGAACGCCTCCCCCATTGTCGTTGTGGTTCAACAATGATTATCTTCCTAATCATCACCAGAGATAGATATAATAATAGCCCCATGGCTCATACTGCCATACCACTCTCGCCAGAGTTATATGGGAGACAGAATAGAAACCATTGGTTCTGCTTATTGAAGATTATTAGTGACGCCAAAGATGACTAATAAAATACGATACGGCATAAAAAATAATTGAAAGAATACCAGGCGAAGATGTGAGCGATTAAACTTAATTGAATAATGAAACTAACGCCAACTCAAAGACCCTAGAGTGGTGTCGTAATAGCTCACATACACGCATACATACATACACACGTCCACACATACACACACACACACACACACACACACACACACACACACACACACACACACACACACACACACACACACACACACAGACAGGCATAAACACGTACACACGTACATACGTGCACACGTACACAAGTGCAAACGTACACACGTGTAAACGTACACACGTGTAAACGTACACACGTGTAAACATACACACGTACCCACGTACACACACACACACGTTTAACCTCCATGAGTTTGCAATATTAAGAACTTCGTGAAATGAAATGTATGGCCGAATGATTGCTCCATCGTATGAGAGAGTTTTATCATTAGAATAGGAAATCCCACAATCGAGGTTCATCACTAGACTCTTGTTGAAAGGCCATATTTGGATTTTGTACTGCGTAGTGGAATGATGAATCATCCAGTAATTATATTATAAGAGCGACAATAAATCCATTGTTTATGAACTACTGATGCGCCTTCTCAAGGTCTCGAGAGAGAGAGAAGTCATAATGGTATATAAAGGCAGATAGTGATAGACGGCCAGGCATCTGTGTGCGCGTACTTAGTCAGGTTGGGGTGATGTAACCAGAGAACACATGTTAAGAAAATAAAATTTAATTAAAATAGAAGCTCAAAAAGTATCTGATTTATAGAAAAATAAAAGGAAGCAACGATGATTAGACAAACATTTGCAAACGAGTGAGGCTTCCTTTTTGAAATGCTGCAGTTGAAGTGAGCTTTCAGAATGGCAATAAAACTTATCAGAAGGTGATCTAGTGAGGTTCACGCTCCAAACATCGGCAGACTAATTTAATCTACTAAAAGCATTTGTCTGATAGAATTGTAAGGGTAATTGAAGGGTAGAATTGTGCTATTAATTGTTGGTGGTTGTTTAGGGGACGGTAGAATAAGACACAGCTTAAATATCAAAGTCGAAACCCGATGAGGCTTTTCGAGGAAGGGAAACACGTCATAGAGCAGAAGAAGGAAGAACTGGCTGGTGGAGAAAAGAGGATTGCTTGTCTAAGAGAGACGAGGCTAATGAACACGAAGGGAGTCTAAATGAAATATTCAGAAAGTTACATGCCAGGAAATTAATTCTTGTCAAAACAGGAAAATACTTATGAACGAAGTAAGGTAGGTCTGCCTGAAATGGTTTGTTGAGGTTCAAGAAAAGCATGAAAATCTCCAAACAAGCAAATGAAGGTTGGGGGCTTTGGCGTGTTTTGAATTATGCAATACTCGATGCGCAGACATCACGAGGCTAACGTCACAACGACAACGATGCTGCGAACTTTCGAACAAAAGAACCGTGAGGATCGTCTGCAAGTCGTGAATTGGGCTTACTAAGCCTTTCTGTTAGGTCAAAGCTGTTACGCAATCAAGTTGCATTGGCTTTGAAAAATAAAATTGTAATTGAAATATTAATTATTCAATCTCACGCCACACCAACGCCCTCCTAGTTTCCACTACTTTGAAAATCGTATACCTTGATTTTTTATATTTTTTGTAAACTAATTACAGTAAATATGTTTTATTGAGATGTTTTCCAGGGTGTATTGAACAATACCTGAATGGAATTATGGAAAATTCCGAATAGATTAATGAAAAACCAGAGATTTTTCAAACTCCTTCACAGTCGTTATCCTCCCAGGGGATAAAGGATGTCTGCGTAGCGGTGCAAAGAGCAGAGGTGGCGTATAAAACGTTAGGTGTTTGATTGGCCGCCCATTCAATTACAATAAAATGAATGTCGTTAAAGACTGCACACAGCAGACCTTTCGAACTACCTTTGATAAAGTTTATACCCCTTGTTATAAAGTGAAAGAAAACTTTCGTAGGCTCACAAACTACACATGATTTGCTTCTTATTGCTTGTTTGTTCATTCTATTTGCAACACGGTGTTCGTTGTTTCCACAGGCTGTTGTGGGAGTTGCTCTGCCGACTTTTATTTCCACGAAAGCAGACTTAGCCGCATTTACTATTGACATCTGAACCGCGTGGGCTGTTAATTTAAACTTTTATCACTTTCAAACGTTCTATTTATCAGCGAAAAGTAAACTTAGATTCATAAAAGTCCGCCCTTAATAAAGATAAAATACCCTTGCTTTATAAATGTTACGTGTGAGTTTCGTCTGCACGCAGTCGTCTACATTCCTTTTTTATTGTTATTCTTTTGACATCTTTTTTTTTTAATAATTCTTTTAGTAATTTTATTTTTCTTAATATTTTACTTTTTATAAATTTTTGTTGTTGAGATTTTAAATATTTTTATTGCACCCAAATTCTCTTTTAATTCTTATTTTATATTTTCATAACTTGTTCTTTCCAATATATTATTGTTTTTTTATATTTTTATTCCAGTATTGACATTTGTATCAAAAAATGTCTGAAAATTTTAATTTTTAAATTTAATTACACGTGCTTTTGAGTTTGTAGCTTCTAATGAGGCACAGCTAACAGAAGTGAATGCCCGAGTTTTTTTTAATTTTCCAAACAAAGTGCCCTAATCACACAAAACAAGAGCAACCCCTGCCTCCGTTCGTAATCCACAACAGCAAACAAAGCGTCGTAAATATGCAAAATAAATATATTTCGTTTGAATCCTTCAAAGATATAAATGAATTCTTCACTGAAAGATTGCGCGCACGCCTAGCATTACAAAAGTGTGTGTTTGTGAGTGTTTGTATGCAGCAGGTCCTGGAGGGGAGTGAACATGATAGGCTTCGAGGCCCATGAGGGCAGAAAGAGAGGAAGTGTGTAAGAGCGAAGTGCAGTTGGATGTTTATAAAATGACGGCTTGAGTGGGTGAAGAGGGGTGATGTGTGATGAGTGACCTTTTGGCTGTTTTTGTTGAGTCAGTGCTCTATAAATGGAATTATTCAAATAAATATGAAATCAAATTCAAGAAGAAATTGAAAATGATTTGAAAAATTGAATTATTTCAATAAAAATTAAAAAAACTTAAATTAAAAAAACTATAATTTAAATTCAAAGTGGCGAACTTACCACCTCCGCAACCGTGTGCCACACTGACGGCATGCACGCTGAGCAAGGCCTATATTATCGTTATTGTCATCGTTGCCCATATTTATCGTGTTTATACTTCAAATATGATCTATTCTGGATTTTGGGAATAAGTTTTATGCTGAAGTTGAATACCTTTTCTTCTCCGTTTGAATTCCACACACACACGTGGTGAAGCATTTTCAATGATCGGAATATTCATTGGTCTTTAATAAGTTTAAGAAATGATGAGATTGATGAGTTTATGAAAGAATAAATGATTTGAAGGAAAAAACAGTTAAATAGGTAGAAGAAGAAAATTACAATGAATACTTGAATAATCGTATTTATAGAGTAACTAGGTTCTGGAAAATGCTCAATTGGATCGAATTATAAAGAAATAACCTTGAGAAAGTATTTAAAAAAGAAATAGCGCTCAATGCTGATTTGATGGAATATTTAGCGATGTTTCTGAAATTTGATAATTTCAAAGATTAAAATTATTTATCTTCAAAAATTGTTTATTTTTGAAATTATTTATCTTTTTAAATAATTTTTATTCAATTTTTTTCTTTCAAAGCCAGAATTTCTTCTTTTGCATCCATCTCTTCTTATGAGTTAATTTGAGAATTTATGTCAGTAATACGGTTTCAACAGCCATCAACGCGTCTTGCAATTCAGTACACGCTCTTGTTTTTATTGTTCTTGCTTTTGTTGGTGTTGTTGCTGTCGCTTTTGTTGCTATTGTTGCTGTTTTTGTTTTTGTATTTGTTTAACTTGTTCATTTCACTGTTTATTAATTTTGTTGTCTCTAGTCTATTTTTAAATTGTGTGTCGTTGTTTTTGTTGGTTCAGTTTTAATTTTTTTAGTAAGTGTGTTTTTTTATTGTGGTGTTTGTGTTTTTGATGTTGTGGTTGTTTTTTTTATAACGTTGGTAGTAACACTAGCTAAGCCATCAAGTAGATCTCGTTGTTAACCTTTGGTCTTTGAAGAGTCATTTTTGTCCTTTCTTTGTTTGGTTGCTCACGAAATGGTTGCGTTTTATTCCTTGTTGCATCCGTTTCAAATTAAACGGTGTCTTTGGTCCATTACATGTTTCTAGTAACTTTCATCAAATCTTATCCGTTTTTTAGCAAGAATTGAAATATAATAAGTATGTAAGCTAATAAATGTTTAGGAACCAACTCGAAGGGAGATAAAATTGAAGAATCTCAAGTTTGCAACGTTACAGTGTTGTCAATCTGACGCTTCTCTTAGATCGGCTATTCGCCATGTTTTGTAGCATCTTCAGCGTCTGTCTCAAGTTGATTGAATGGAGTCTATAAATAAATGAAATGTGAAGCTATTATAAACGAAAGACAACCTACACTTCAAAACACCCAAATAAGTAGCGCCTCAGTTGCTTGCCTTGGCGCTTTGAAAATTGAGTTTGTTATTTTTTAAAATTATTATATTATTATTATTATTATTATTATTATTATTATTATTATTATTATTATTATTATTATTATTATTATTATTATTATTATTATTATTATTATTATTATTATTATTATTATTATTATTATTATTATTATTATTATTATTATTATTATTATTATTATTATTATTATTATTATTATTATTATTATTATTATTATTATTATTATTATTATTATTATTATTATTATTATTATTATTATTATTATTATTATTATTATTATTATTATTATTATTATTATTATTATTATTAGTATTATTATTATTATTATTATTATTACTATTATTATTTATTTATTTATTTATTTATTTATTATTATTTTTTTTAATTATTAAAAAAAAATAAAATAATTCAAACTCAGCATGAAAATTTAAACAAAAAAACAAAAATATATTCTTGAAATTTCATTTGTCAAAATTTGTAATTTGAGTTTGATGGATCAAAGGACTTCACAAAATGCTTGAACTACATCGTTCACTGTACAGCCTTTGATTTTATTGTTCAAACAAGCTATGGATGTCGTATCCATTTGTATCCATAAGATTTATAGATTAATGAGATTTACAAGATTAATGAGATTTACAAGATTAATGAGATTTACAAGATTAATGAGATTTACAAGATTAATGAGATTTACAAGAGTAATGAGATTTACAAGATTAATGAGATTTACAAGATTAATGAGATTTACAAGATTAATGAGATTTACAAGATTAATGAGATTTACAAGAGTAATGAGATTTACAAGAGTAATGAGATTTACAAGATTAATGAGATTTACAAGATTAATGAGATTTACAAGATTAATGAGATTTACAAGATTAATGAGATTTACAAGATTAATGAGATTTACAAGATTAATGAGATTTACAAGATTAATGAGATTTACAAGATTAATGAGATTTACAAGATTAATGAGATTTACAAGATTAATGAGATTTACAAGATTTATTTAAGGCTTCCTAAAGCATGGACACGAAGTTAGTACTTTCTTTGGTCGCTTATTTGGTCTTTGTTGCATGGCTGGGTGGTGGATTTTATGCATTGCGAGCTTCAAGTAACAAAAAGATTGACGTTTGTTTGTAAATATAATTATTTTCTTATTGCTATTATTGTCGTTATTGCTTACCTTTAAAGCTTATCAGAGCCGAAAAGGAACTATTATTGCACTATTATGAGTGCTTTTATTATAGCGTGCTGGTGTTCCTTACCTCGGCAGTTGATAGAAAGCTTCGAAACCTCCAAGGAAATGGAGTGCGAATTGGAGCTGA
>OX387247.1:1692211-1714711 GCA_947562095.1 Branchellion lobata | reverse complement strand
ATGTTCCGATAAGAATTAAAAACATTTTTCGATCAAACTAAAATTAAATGACCTTTATATTCATCATTTCAAATCAATGAGTTTGATCATAAAAATGGAAGCCGTTGTTTCAGATAAAATTGTCAGCACAAAACTGCACATTGCTGTTACCACACCATACTGGTCTCATCTCATCAAACAAAACCACAACCTTCATCACTACTACGACCTTTGGTGCATTCACTACAACAGCCACCACAACTCCATTCAACATTACCACCCCCACAGAACAATCGAGGGGCTAGGAAGAGAGCTAAGGGAAATAGGTGACGAAGTTGATGGACAAAACAAAGGGTGGAGTTACAGCAACGTTTCAAAGTCAATCCTTTTCGTCTTCTTGGGCAGTTTTGCCATTAAAATAGCCTTCAGCCTGTGCCTTCTCGAGCCAGCGTGGCATCGGGGCCTTGACTAACCCTCCGGGACTTTCACTACTTCATTGCCCTTTCATTGACAGAATTTATGAATTTGTAAATTTGCGAGTCCCATTCTTTGATTTTCTTCGTTTTGAAGTAAATTTTAAAAAGATTTCAAAGAATGAAGTTTGCAAACAACTTCGCATTTTAAATTGGAAATTGTCGATATATTTTGCTGTAACTTTTGAATGGAGTAGTCTATCTCCCTTATAATTTTTTTAATAAACATTGGAAAGAATAAGAAATAATTCATAAGATCATTTTTTAAACATTTGAAGAAAGAGTGGTAAATACCTCATTGAAGATAGTTTTCTGTGTTTCATTGGTGTTCCTAACTCTTATTAGTTTTTATTTACCTTTGACATAAAAACATCTAGCCGGGCCTTCTACCTAACTATCCAGTCTTTCTATTTATTTTCTAATTATTCAAAAACTACCAGAATGATTAGTTTCACGAAGCTTTTATACGTTTTAAAGTATTTTATTGTTGAAAGAACTTTAGCATAATGTTTCACTAAATTTGTATTGAGAATAAGTCAGCCCGGGTGGCAATTAGAGATTACTTGTTACCCTCCTTGACCATCATTTACTCACTGTTCGCCCATTCGTTCACTTTGTTTCGTGTTTACACTAGGAAATAAAAACAAGCCCCCACTTGTGGTTCGAGTTTATAATAATGCTTAAAGTCGGCTAAAAACGAAGGTTTGAAATTTATTCAAAATCGAGTAAAAACATACAAGTTTCCTAAAAGAAAAATTAAACATGAGAATTAAAAAAATATTATTAACAAAAAGAATTTATTTGGTCGAAGTCTTGAGCGATAAGATTTTTTCTTCAGTGTTTTGTGTTCATAAATAAATAAATAAATAATTCCTTTGCCATTCAAAAAAGTTCGCGAGGACAATGTTACAAGGATGCAGCTTCAGAGTGCCTACAAGGGATACCCACTATTCGGTTTCGCAGAATAAAGCGAGAAATGCATAAGGAAATCACAAAGTGGTGGTGAAATGATTGTAATCTATGAAAGGTTGTGTAGCTTTTAAATACCAAAAGTTTAAACAATTTTTCAACGTGAAAACGCACGAATGCCAAGGCGTGTTCCAAATAACTAGCATTTCGCGCGCATCGCATAATACTGAAGAACGCCAACACAAAAGCACCTAGTCGCCATAGCTGCCTCAGTGCCTTCGTCAACATGATCAACAAAGCCAAAAAATTAAAGTAGCTCAGAAAAATAAGTTAAGATAAAGTATTTTTGATTTTGAAATTAAATATTTAAAATTGATTCGTTCAGTTTTCCGTTTACTTTTTGAAGGGTTGAAACCTTTTAACTTTGTTTTCGTACGGGAGAAATCATTAGACGTACAATTTGTTGATGACTACTTTGAAAGCTTTTATTTGTTAATGTGAGTCCGTTGCATAAGAAATAATAACCATTCTTGTCTTCTATCAAGGAACCTTTCGAACACTCAAAGAGTGCAACTGTTGTCGCTCACTTGGAAAAGCCTGTCACTATGGAGCCAGCCAGTCCGATGGAGATGGCAGTGAAGAGAACGATGTAGTTTCTCAGTCCCTGCAACAAGTACTTGTAACGTGAATACACAAGATTTGATGATTTAATATAAACATCCATCTGAGTGGCCTCGAAACTCTACGGCGTTAATGCGACTATATTAATATTCGTGTTTGTATTGTATTGTATTGTATTGTATTGTATCTTAAGGCTACTAAGTTTAGAGTGTAGCTGGAATGGTGTTGATTAAGATTAGGCAACTTGATAAGAATTCATAGAAGCCTCACTTTGACTTCTCTGAACATTAAGCCAACAAGAGTGCCTATGATTCCAGGCAGCTGAAAAAAAAAAGAAATTCACACTGCATATGGTGAAAATAAAAAAATATCACCCCCTCCCTTCCTCCCCTCCACACACACACACACACACACACACACACACACACACACACACACACACACACACACACACCCGCACACACACAAACAAACAAACACACACACACACACACACACACACACACACACACACACACACACACACACACACACACACACACACACACACACACACACACACACACACACACACACACACACCGTGGTGACAATGGGGTAGGACACAGCCTCGGACAGAACATCATTGGCCACGAACCAGCCGATGCATGCGATGCCCCACATGAGGCCTGAGATGAAGCCAGGCAACGCCACCTGGTGGGTTGGTCATCCCTCTATGTACATCCCTCTGTGTATGTCTTTATGTGTACATCCCCCTATGTACACCCCTCTGTGTATTTTACTAAGTGTACGTCATTATGTGTATATCTGTGTGCACCTCATCAAAACTTTCAAATGCCCCACAAGGTGATTTTCTCAAAGCCACTCAATATCCCGAAAACATTCCAATTCAATTCAATTTACTTTCAAGATTATTTATTTTCTGTTTGCAAAGACGTCAGAATAAACAGACGAACCTTCGGAAAGATGGCGGGGGAGTTTTTGGTGAAAGCGCAGTAGAGGAGGAAGTAGAAAGTGGAGGAGGTGTAGATGCCGGTGTAGTGGGCAAACACGTGGTCCAAGCCTGGGTAGAGAGTAGGGTGCTAGCAATGGTACCTAAGACCTTAGCGCTATACAAAATCTCAGTTCAGGCTAGGTTAGGTCAATTTTGAAAAAACCCGTTCTTAGTAGTTTCTCTGTGAGTTTAAACTGTTCAAGATGTTTTTTTTTTTAATTTTTAAAATGTTTTCAAAGTTTTGAAGCCTCGAATACTACCGCTGACAGGCGTTTGTGTATTGTACCAGCCATCAAACATCCCCTCCAAAATACACCATCAATACCTTTCCACCTCCATACCTCACAATTAGCGCCACAATAGATTCTACCAGAGAGTCTTACCATTCTTGCTGGCGTGTGGGTAGTGATCCTTGATGTAGATGACGGGCGTGAAGGTGAGTCCGAAGAAGCAGCCTGCTGCACACGCCATGAAAGAGCCTCTGTGTTGGTGATGGTGGTTGTTTGTGGTGATGGCGGTTGTGGTGATGTTGTTTGTGGTTGTGGTGATGGTGGTTGTTTGTGGTTGTGGTGATGGTGGTTGTTTGTGGTGATGGTGGTTGTTTGTGGTGATGGTGGCTGTTTGTGGTAATGGTGGTTGTGGTGATGTTGTTTGTTTGTGGTGATGGTGGTTGTTTGTGGTAATGGTGGTTGTGGTGATGGTGGTTGTTTGTGGTGATGGTGGTTGTTTGTGGTGATGGTGGTTGTTTGTGGTAACGGTGGTTGCGGTGATGGTGGTTGTTTGTGGTGATGGTGGTTGTGGTGATAGTAATTGTGGTGATGGTGGTTGTGGTGATGGTGATTGTGGTGATAGTGATTGTGGTGATGGTAGTTGTAGTGATGGTGGTTGTAGTGATGGTGGTTGTGGTGATAGTAATTGTGGTGGTGGTGAGTGTGGTGATGGTGGTTGTGGTGATGGTGATTGTGGTGATAGTGATTGTGGTGATGGTGCTTGTAGTGATAGTGATTGTGGTGATAGTGATTGTGGTGATAGTGATTGTGGTGATAGTGGTTGTGGTGATGGTGGTTGTGGTGATAGTGATTGTGGTGATGGTGATTGTGGTGATGGTGGTTGTGGTGATAGTGGTTGTGGTGATGGTGGTTGTGGTGATGGTGGTTGTGGTGATGGTGGTTGTGGTGATGGTGGTTGTGGTGATGGTGGTTGTGGTGGGGGTGGTTGTGGTGATGGTGGTTGTGGTGGGGGTGGTTGTGGTTGCAACAGTGGTGGTTGTGGTGATGGTGATTGTAGAGATAGTGATTGTGGTGATGGTGGTTGTAGTGATAGTGATTGTGGTGATAGTGATTGTGGTGATTGTAGTGATGGTGGTTGTGGTGATAGTGATTGTGGTGATGGTGATTGTGGTGATGGTGGTTGTGGTGATAGTGGTTGTGGTGATGGTGGTTGTGGTGATGGTGGTTGTGGTGATGGTGGTTGTGGTGATGGTGGTTGTGGTGGGGGTGGTTGTGGTGATGGTGGTTGTGGTGGGGGTGGTTGTGGTTGCAACAGTGGTGGTTGTGGTGGTAGTGGTGGTGGTGGTGGTGGTGGTGGTGGTGGTGGTGGTGGTGGTGGTTGCGGTTCTGGTGGTGATGGTTGTAGTTGGGGTAGTGATTGTGGTGGTGTTAATTGTTTTTGTGGTGATTGTGGTTGTGATGGTGGTTTTGGTGATGATGGTTGTGGTGGTAGTGATGGCGGTGATGGTGATTGTGAGGGTTGTGATGGTGGTTGTGGTGAATGTGATGATGGTGGTTGCAGTTGAAGTAGTAATGGTTGTGATGGCGATTTGTGGTGATGGTGATGAGTGTGGAGATACTAGTAGTATATGGAGAGTTGTGGTTTGTTTGTGAAAAAGATCATGGTTGCGGGTGATTGTGTCGGGATGTTGTCCATTGAAGTTTATGGTGAAGAGGGTGGTGGCAATGGGGGTGCTTCAAGACTTACATGCCCCTCACGATGACCGTGTTAGCAGTGATTCGGTTCTTCAACCTTTCTAAAGAGGCCAGCCTTCCTTCGATAGGCTGCAAGAAGATATTCTGAGTATTAATAAGACGTTACAAATTACCGAATAAGCTCCAGAACTGAGGTCAATCAATTTATCGAGTTATTAATCACATCCGATATTCACACCCACTAATCACGTGCATTTATCACATCCACTAATCACGTGCATTAATCACATCCACTAATCATGTGCATTAATCACATCCACTAATCACGTGCATTTATCACATCCACTAATCACGTGCATTAATCACATCCACTAATCATGTGCATTTATCACATCCACTAATCACGTGCATTTATCACATCCACTAATCAGGTGCATTAATCACATCCACTAATCACGTGCATTTATCACATCCACTAATCACGTGCATTTATCACATCCACTAATCAGGTGCATTAATCACATCCACTAATCAGGTGCATTTATCACATCCACTAATCACGTGCATTTATCACATCCACTAATCACGTACATTTATCACATCCACTAATCAGGTGCATTAATCACATCCACTAATCACGTGCATTTATCACATCCACTAATCACGTGCATTTATCACATCCACTAATCACGTGCATTTATCACATCCACTAATCATGTGCATTAATCACATCCACTAATCATGTGCATTTATCACATCCACTTATCACGTGCATTTATCACATCCACTAATCACGTGCATTTATCACATCCACTAATCATGTGCATTAATCACATCCACTAATCATGTGCATTAATCACATCCACTAATCACGTGCATTTAATCACATCCACTAATCACGTGCATTTAATCACATCCACTAATCACGTGCATTTATCACATCCAATAATGAAATCAAATTTCAGATTAGTGTGACGTGAACAAAGTTGATTTAATTTAATCTTATTGATTTTTGATGAGAATAATAATAATAATAATAATAATAATAATGAGGTTTAAGTTTTGACGTTTGCACCATGTGTCGCTTAGTCTCCAAACTCTGCAATGACTTAACAGCACGTGCGTTTGTAGCCCAGTGGTTAGCGAGTTAGGCTGTAAAGCGTGAAGTTGAAGGTTTGATTCTCAGCTGAGGTGAAGCTTGAATTGTACAGAGACAACTCGAGTAACGAACAGACGTTGCGCTAGTTTTGCCTAATCACTTGGTAACCCAGCAGCGAGTAAAAGAGTTTTTCTGGAACCGCCGTTGAAGGCTCGTGCAATGGCGCTATACAAATGCATTGAGAATAACTCTAAGGATGAAGACAGCTTTGGTGGGAATCGAACGCCGTACGTTGCGGTGCACCTTTGAACCTTTAACGAACCTTCCCACACTGCTGACGCTGCAGCAGGACGGGAAGGCCAAGATGGAGAGTGAGTAACACCTCAGTAGTCTCATAAAGATGACGTCATATCAATGATTAACCCTATTGTCGCCGTTGAGTTTAATTGGCCCACTCAAGACGGCGTGAGTGATCGCTTGTAGTTAATCGATTTGAGTCAACTAAGAGATGAAGTTGCTAATGGGGCTTCAATGAGAGAATCAATGGAGATTCATTCCACTTGAGATTTGTATGCATATGAACGCAACAACTACCTCACTCAAGTCAGAGTGACCAAGCAAGGTAATCAATTGAAAATTGCTTCGTTAGTTGCGCATAGTTCATATGGAAGTGAACAAGAAAGTCCCAAAGTTGAAGAGCGAACAAACACCAACCAGTTCCTCAGGCCTCCCTTCGAACTCTGGTTCGTCTTGGTGGCTCGAGTTGATGGGGCTTCTCAAGATTTCATTGTTACTCTCGTGGTTGCTGTTGTCACCGTTGTTGTTGTTGTCATCGTTGACGCCGATGGAGGTTTCTGTCACTTCGTTTTTCATGATGTTCTGCTGGTCGGCCTCTGCCTACAATGTGATG
Source organism: Branchellion lobata (assembly GCA_947562095.1). Lineage (NCBI taxonomy): Eukaryota > Metazoa > Annelida > Clitellata > Hirudinida > Piscicolidae > Branchellion > Branchellion lobata. Next base: position 1,707,801 of record OX387247.1, on the reverse strand, counting down.
ATTCATTGCTGAGTCGCAAAAAATCAAGCTGATTAATTTTTCGTTCACAAATTTTAAGTGGCTTCGTTTGTATTGGTTTGTTTAAGATAGTTCATTCGTTGTTGTTTTTAAACAGTGTGTTATCAGACAATCTATTATTTGGGAAACGTTTCATGAATTTTGTATTATACATTATTGTATATTTCTGCAAGTCTTCCATTTATCAGTGGTTTTGAAAACTAAGCAGTATGAACATCAAAACAAGCACATACTCATGGGACGAGTAAGAAAATTGAGTTTGAAATAACTGATGAGAAAGCCTAACTACTAGTGTGTTTTCTTGGTCTTCTGTCTCATTGCCACTGGTTTTTGTGAGAAGATACATGCAGGCACTGGTGTTGGAGTGGAAGTGACAGTGAAATGTGAGTGATGATTTAAACCGAGGCCTTTTCTTCTCTCATTCAAAAATGTGATGCTATTTTTGTTGAATTTTCAAAGTTGTGTTCAACAAGTGATTCCTTTTTCATAGCAAGCCTAAAGGTTTCGTTCGACTTTTTCATATATAATTAAAAATGAACAAATAGCTTCGGAAGAAATAGTTTTCGAAATAAATCTATGCGCTATCATTGTGGTGAGTAAGAGCAGAAACATGCCAAGGTTTCTTAATGGCTCGTATGAGTATGATCAACAACACACCGAGTGTAATTATGAAAATTTCAAACGACATTATTTTCAAAATAACGGCAAGACGACTCAAAAAAGATCGGTGTTTGTTTTAGAAGTTGCTAATCAGGGTAACCTGATGAGGCACAGGACGACACCTAGATAGTTCATCCAGGGAATCTTCGGCTCCTGCGGATTCAAGCCGAACCAGCCAAATCTGAATATAAACAGTGAATGTTGCAAAATTCAAATATACTTTCGCCAATTCTTGAATGACATCACTAGCTCTGTGATATAATTTGTTGAACGTTCCACTGCAAAGTTACATTAAATATATTTGAAAATTATCTGTTATTATTATTGCCACTTATTAACGACAAAAACCTCAATGTGACGAAGTGGCACAGCGCACATAAGCTTTAGGCGTCATCTTGCAAGACAGCCTTTTAAACTTAGTTCGTTGAATCAGTTGTTTGAGCCCGAATAACTTTGAAAATAAATGTTTTATTTTGCATTTAATTCTTAGTTTCAACTTTATTTAAGTTTTTTTCAATTTATTTTCCATTAAAAATGGTTGCTTCAGAATGTCTTCATTCAAGACGGTGTAAGCGTAAGTTTATTTTTTTAAATTTGTTTATCGTATAGGTTCTTTGCTACACCAAGGTTAGTAGCATTTATTTATTCACGGGTTTTTAATTGTTAAATGGTAGATTTATTTTTTTACAATACTCCCAATGTGATCTTGCCTCTGGAAACCCGATTAGCGATAAATCGTCTTGGGATCGGCAGAAATCAGAAGAAGTGGCACTACCGAGGAAAAAGAGCAGGTGGAAAGTCAAGGAAAAGTGCGCCAGACACAATAAAGAACGTCATCAACGGATTCCACTTGTCTCAAGATGCCATCAGGCTCAGAAGACTGGATCTCCAATTTCAATTGAGTTTCAGAACGTGAGATCACTAAACAATAAGGTGGAGGATGTGTTAGAATTAATCCAGGACCATAAAATGAATGTGATGTTTATGGCAGAAACATGGCATGACCCGGAGTCAATCAGCACAAGTAAGCTGCGGAGCCGGGTCATGTGATCTTCGAGAAAGCAAGGCCAAGACTTCCCGAGTCAGTGAACACCCTGAAAACCAACCATGCCTTTCAACTCTATTTTCTGAGAAATGTGGTCAAAGTTAACTCCAACTGCCAGTTTCGAACATCTGTGTGTTAGAATAAGCTCAAGTTCCAAGTCAGTCATCGGATTGGTTGTTTATCGCACAAGTGCTTTGTTTCATTGTTTTACAAGGAATTTAAAAACACCTTGAGTATTCTGGCCGTAAGAGGTTTCGATTCTGGGTGATTTCAATTTTCACTTGGAGCAGCCCGACAACACAGATGCACAAACATTTCTAAACATTCTAAGGTCCCATGGTTTTGATTCATCCACAAACCAACCCACCCATAACCAAGAAGGATGACTTGATATGATAGCATCCAGAAAGAGTGTCCACATTGACTATATTGATAGTGGCATTTCTGATCACAAGCTGCTTCTGTGCATTTGCGAGATGCTCAAGCCACCTCCCATCTATCGACAGCTCCAAATTAGACGTTGGACTTTTTTGGACACTGACAAGTTTATTTCAGAAGTAAAGCTGTCTCCGCTTTCAACTGCCACAAGTCTTGATGTGGACTCAGCTTCTGACCTTTATAACTCCACTCTGTCAGGGCTCCTTGACAAGATGATTCCCTTTAATGCGGTTTTAAGGTACAGGAGAGACCTTCTGATCCATGGTTTGATGTGGAGTTTCGTACTTCAAAATTTCTGAAAAGGAGTCTAGAAAAGATCTACAAGAGGAACAAGAGTGAGAATGAAACAAAACGACTAACAGTTGAAACCCCATTAATAGTGTCTCTGGTCGAGGAAAGAGATCTTCTGTTGACGGAATTCAGCCTGTTGAATTCCAATCTTTTTCGTTGAAGAAAGTTGAGTCAGCGAGTTACTCAATCCAAGCTATAGAAATACCCATTTATCTAGCTCATGCACAAGAAGGTGGTTTCAGTAGGCTCCAGGATGTGGATGAGGATGAGCTACTCAAGGCTATTCAGAGGCTTCCCAACAAACAGTGTGCATCTGATCCAATAACCACTTGGCTTTTGAAAAAGATTTCAGAAATGATTTCACCTTTTGTAAAAAGTGTGGTCAATCAGTTTTTTTCTGAGGGAATTGTCCCGTAGTCTTGGAAATCGGCTCAGATTACACCACTGTTGAAAAAGCCTTGTCTTGATCACAACGTTGCTTCATCCTACAGACCCATCTCTAATCTGCCTGTTTTGTCCAAGCTCTCAGAAAGGCTTGTTCTCAACAGTCATGAGCTATTTAAATAATTCACATCTTCTCCCCACCCACCAATCAGCTTACCGTCGTCATCATCCCACTGAAACGGCTGTCACAAAAGTGTATTCAGACATTCTTGGTTCAGCCGACGACGGTAAGCTTTCAAAATCGGATTTTGTTGACTTTTCAGTGGGTGTCCCACAAAGATCTGTTCTTGGACCATTGTTTTTTTTATACACTGAAGACCTTGAAAGAATAGTTTTGAAATACAAGCTGGGATTTCATCAATATGCTGATGACACTCAAATATATGGCCACTGCAATAATGAAGGCACAGAAGAATTGCAGATAAGAGTGTCTGAGTGTGTAGCCGAAATTGCATCTTGGATGGGAGCCAATTGCGTCAAGCTCAACAGTGAGAAGACTGAGGTGATCTGGTTCTCTTCTCGTCAAAATCTGAAAAATATTCCGAGCTATTCTGTCCGTGTATTAGAAAGCAACATCCTTCCATCAAAATCTGTAAGGAAATTGGGAATATCCATGGATAGAGACCTCACGATGTCAACGCAGATATCAAAAACCATACAGACGTGTTTCACCTATGCGTTAAATAAGATCCATCAAAGGATGTTTGACAATGGACTCCTTGAAGACACTTGCATCAGCTTAAGTTTTAAGACTATGACAACATGACCCCTTTAATGGAACTCTTCCCCTAATATCCCCTCTATTACTTCTCTACTTTCATTTCGTAAAGTCATTAAAACTTTGTTGTTTAAACAGTCAGTAGATGAGCGCTTCTGAACAGTGTGGAATCAGCGCTAGAAAAATTATTTGATTAGATTATATTAGATGCCTTTAGTCAGCTTACCTAAGGTAGCAACGCAGAGTATTTAATCCATAATAAATACAACAGCCAAGCTCATTACAGGAATAAGGAAATATGATCACATTACCCCTGTACTCAAGGAGCTTCATTGGCTGAAAATTGATGAACGAATTGAATTTTAAATTGGTCTGTAGGTGTACAAGTGTTTGTTCAACAAGGGTTCTGCATATCTGACACGTGACCTAGTTCCAGTTGCTAGTCTGCCTGAAAAACGAAGATTAAGATCGGCTAAGTCAGAGGACGTTGTTCCCAACGAGCACAAGCTTAAAGCATTAGGATTAAGAAGGTTCAGCGTCAGCGGACCTAAGTTGTGGAACAACCTGCCTAAAAGTTTGAAATCTTCAAGTTCAACAAAATCATTTTGTAGATCTCCGAAGACCTACCTATTCAATAAATCTTCCCCCTCATAATATTAATAATGATAATAATAAAAACAGTGTACTTACTTTTTTAAATAGGTTAATTTAATTAATTTATTTATTTTAATTTTTTACTATAATCATAATAATAAGACGTTTTGAGTGGCCTCGAAACTCTACGGGGTTAATGCCACTAAAATAATATTCGTATTTGTATTGTATTTAGCTCTACAATTACGACGGATCATGAATGCGTGAATGATTAAGAGCGGAAGCGTTCGAAAGATGCACAAGGCCACTCATGCACCTCAACACCAACGGGGTCGGTGCCATCACGCACAACACCACTCATCACCGACCGCACAACCGTCATTCATTCACTGATTCAGTTAAGTCGAATATTTTAAATAACTCAACCAATTTAAAGCTTAAATACTTCGTTTCTCGGAAGCTGCCCAACACATGACGTCACGAACAAGACAACAAAACAAACCAAATAGACTTGATCTGCACTCAACGCCACTTTTAGAAACCCCGCCTATAACCATCAAACTATTTGGTACGCTTCAACGAACATTAGAAAGCTACCGAACAAATGTTAACTCAAATTGTATGTTCAACTTTGTTAGCTATTCTGTATGCTTCATTATTCATAAGTGGAAAACCGAAGTTTCCGTAAATTACAATAGATACATCAACTTCACAAGTATCGAACAAAAAGAGGAGCGTGGAAAAAGAAGGACGATACGCGGAGATGGAAGACGTGTATGAGTTAGTAAACACTTGAATTGAAAGAGGCTTTTCGAAAGGTATTTTTGACGTGTTGCAGCGATGTGAAGTGCTTGTGAAGTCGTTGCAGACGCGATACTGAGGCACTTGAGAAGTCACATGACACCCGATGCGAATCGTCGAGGAGTTTCGAGGATCTCCAAAAATGTTGTTTGTTCGTCCACTATTCGAGGAAACTTGAAGAAGTTTGGAACCACTCGAGAAGCTACTTCACTTATATTTTTGACTTCAAGTCTTCGAATAACTTGTCCTCCACTTGCTTGTTCAGTCGCTTCTTCAGATTTAAGCGTGTTCAAAAATTTCTCCAAGTTGATTTTTAGTCAGTTAATTTCAGCAGGAATGTCACGTGGAAGAATAAGCCATTCAATTAAGGGCCATGTTATATTTGATGAGACAGAGCTTAGAGCGATTATCTAAATAGCTCATTTGATCATTTGACAAAAGCACTCGAATAACGTTTTTCTAGTTCACGTGCACTCTACCTGGCTGCATCACTCTCGTCCAAGCAGTCTGTATCTTTTCACCAAACGTTGACCTTGAACGTGTCTAATTATAAACTCTCCTTTTTATCCTATTTCTTCTCCTCCTCCTCTTCTTTCTCATCCTTTTCCTCCCCTCTTTTTCTTCCTCTTTTTTTTCTCATCTTTCTTTTCCTTCTCTTCTTTCTCTTCCCACTCGTCCTTCTCTTCCTCCTCCTCCTCTTCTTCTTTCTCTTCTTCCTTCCCCCCAGTCAAAACCATGCGACCACCTCACCCACCTAGAGCTGGCCCAGCCCATCATGAGGTTGAAGGAGCCCCACAGCAAGAGACCTTTGCCCATGCCTATGAGGTTTATAGCAGGTACGCACATCAGGTTTCCTGTGGGTGCAGCGATCAACAGTGAAGTGGTTGTTTTAATTTATATTTCAACAACTTATGATTGATTTGTTTACTCAAGCAGGTTTCAAAAAAATTGATTTATTTGTTACTGAAATCACACAAAAAATCAGCGACCATGTTTCTCTACCAGTCGTAATATGATTTGGGAAATGCAACAAACACCAAGGCAACAAACATTGAACCACATGAACGAACACTGAACCACATGAACGAACACTGAACCACATGAACGAACACTGAACCACATGAACGAACACTGAACCACATGAACAAACACTGAACCACATAAACAAACACTGAACCACATGAACGAACACTGAACCACATGAACGAACACTGAACCACATAAACGAACACTGAACCACACAAACGAACACCGAACCACACAAACGAACACCGAACCACATAAAAAGAACGCTGAACCACATGAACGAACACTGAACCGCATAAAAAGAACACTGAACCACATGAACGAACAGTGAACCACATAAAACGAACACTGAACCACATAAAACGAACACTGAACCACATAAAAGAAGCGAACACGAGCGTACCAGTGCACCAGACGAAGCCTCCCAGCATGGGCAGAGGCAGGAATGGAGGGAATCCTCTGATGGCTGTAGTCACAAGACCAGAGGTCCATATGCCCGAGCACAAAACCCACTGGAAAAAAATGCCTGGAGGGTGGCGAAGAAGCTAAAAAGCGGTTGCAGGAAGGTTGCGTGGAGTGTTGCATGGATGGTTGCATAGAGTGTTGCATAGTGTTGCATAGGAATGGAAGGCACCACAAACTTCATGATGCGTTGGTGTCCTTTAGGCGCCTCAGTTGCTTTCCTTGGCGCTTTGAAAATAATTAAAATTCATTTTTGTTAAAATTAAAATTTTCTGAGGTTTTTTAAAAAAATGTATTTTCCTAATGGCTCACGGTCACTTGCGTGGCGCTTTAAAAAGTGAGATTCAATTGGTATTTTTTGATATTTTAAAAACTATTCAGCGAGAAAAACACGTTTAAACCATGCCATGTAGGTTGCATTACAAATTTTTGCAATCATAATTGATTCATCGATAACTCGAAAATTCTTGAAAGTTTTGATGGTCGAAATTGGTATGCAAAGATGCTCTTTAGGATTAGAAGCCTGTCTTAATTGGTCAGATTAGCGTTCTGAAATACTTTCGAAAGGATGCACAAAGTCTTAAGTGAATTAATTCAGATTAGATGTACGTGAAAGCAATGATACGTATTTACGAAATTTTTTCGGTGTGTTGCGTTGTATGCGAGTTTAAAACCACCCAATGAGCAGGCTCCAAAAGAGAGTGTTATGTTTTGTTTTTCAATGTCAAGTGTTTATCGACGCATCTAGATGATTGGTAATTCCTCTACGCCCGTCACAGAAGGTTGTTATTGAAGATTAACATTGAAGTGACAAAATTATTTAATGTTTAATTTATAACCTGAAAATCTCAACTGAGGGTTGTAATTATTCTCATGGCTATTTTATTCTTAAACTATAATTTTCGGGTATAAAATGAAAATAAAATGAAATACAATCTTCACTAGACCAATTGGGAAGGGTTGAAGGATGGCGAGAGTATAGCCACATGATTGTTGACATCATAAGATGCGGCATGGAAGAGTTACATAACGTGTTTACGTATTATTTTGTACGTTAATAAGATCGTTTTAATGAATTCAAAAATGAGTAAAAATATTTAAAACATAAATAAATAAAAATAAATAATGAAAATAATTCAGAAATGAAATAAATTAATTAAAGTAATAAAATAATTAATAAATTAAATTGAATTAAATTAATAAATATTTGAAAAAGTCGACTGACCATTTCCGGTTTTGAATTTTTTCACCGGTAGAAAGTTGGTTCCAAAAAAGAGAGCGGAGATGAAGATAGCTATGTAGCCATAGATTTGAGGAGTTTCGGAGGGCGGCAAGTTGGTAGTGGAATTTCCGAAGAGATCAGTCGGTAGTGTAATCATTACCTGGGAGGAGGGAGGTGAGTGGGAGGAGATTGTGGTGGCAGTGTTGAAGTATGTAGTTAATTTTTCAGATTACCTCATTACAAATTAGTGTTTATGGCCTAGATATGTCGTTTACTAGAACATGCAGTGATGGAGTTTCACCGCACTCAATTGATTTCTTGACTATTGGACGTTCGCGTGGTTGAGGACCAGTAGAAACATACGAAGGTAAAATTGATTAAAGCGTATATTGAAAAAATATTAATTTGTATTTTATTTGAATTCGGTCTAAATACCTTCATTGCAATAAGTACTCAATGTCAAAAGTTTATTAAAGTCAGGTATGTTCAAAAAACAGCTTAAAGAGATGTTCATCAAATGTAAATAATAAAGCACTTCTCACAAAAGGTGACAGCTTCTACAAAGCGGATTTTTTGTAGTCTTTGTTGGTATGTTCTGATTGAAAGACGTGAAGGTCTGAGCGACGGCAAGGCACTAGAAAGCACTGTATCAACAATACTTCGTGACCACGACAGCTTCTTTATATACTCCAAGCTAAGTATCTATTTATAGTCTTCTATATGGGTATATATTTGTATGCATATGTGTGAAACTTTTAAGCAACTCGTTGCATGTGTGAGGTTTTTCTGTGTAAGGTTTTTGAAACGTTAGAGTGGTCATTGTTCGAAAACTTATTTTAGATTTATAAAAAACTTGTTTACCAAAATGTTTCAGTTTTATGTTCAATCTATTCATCTTAAAGAATGATCCAATAACTCCACGCAACAATGTCTTGTGAGGTTATTTGAACAAACGCCATTTACAAAGAACTAAATTAAATAAATTAGTATGATTGATCAGTACTGTAAGTTAAAAACGAATTTTCACTTATTCATCATTATTTTTTAATTAAGTATTCATTAATAAGTTATAAGTTTGAAAATTCGAATTAACACACTCGGATCGGCACATTGTTAGTGCCAAGTAGGACAAGGTTTGGTTTGATCAGCTGCGCAAACGATTTGATTTTCAAGCATGGAACAAACATGAAAACTTTTATGTATGATTTTTATAGAAAAAAATTATTTTACAACTAATTTTGTTAACTAAAATTAATTCTTATAAGTATTTTCTGATTTTCTTTTTTTGTTGTTGTAAATTCCTACATTGAATTTTTTAATTGAATTTTTTATTTCAATTTTTTGAACTGAAATTTTATTTTGAAAATTTTTGATTTTGCAAAAAAAAATTCATCTGCTAATCAGAATTACTAAAAATGCCTAGCTAAAGTTCGTTTTGTATAAATGTGATAAAATAGAAGGAAATGACAATAGTATAAATAAAAGCATAACTTCAATAAAAAATTTTTTTATTTTGATTGGAGAATCAACATTTATTATGAATCTACAAATTATTTCATGAAACTGATCTATTCCTACGTTCCATAACGTTAACAAAAATTAAACATTAAAATCGTTTTAGTTTGATCGGTTTTGTCAATTTCTCAAATACATATAGACAAATATATCTGATTAGGATGGATGAGTACGATGTTAACCCTTTTGTTGTAAGAACAAAAATTAAATGCCATGTTAAAAATCATGTGATTAAAGTGTCCTATTAGGCCTCTTCCAATACGACCAAGCACATTTAATTATTTTGTATTAAATCAAATTAGGCTATTTATTTATTGGTAAAATTTAGTTTTTCATTGCACATTTGATACATTTTCGACCAAGTAATATGTCATCATTACCATTTCAAAAAATTACAAGAATGTATGCTTTTGATTGTATGTATCCATCCGTTCCGTTCAGGATCCGTCCATTTCTCAAAGTCAGCCTATACAGCCTCCTTTAGAGCCGATTGACAGCTTCAATCCATTTGCTGAAACCTCCAATACAAACACAGTATGCGTTTAATGAAATACCTTCAAACAACGTAGAAATGTTTATACTAAAGCTTTTGTGCTTAGAAAAAATGGCGGATGTCAAGATCCTCAATGAATGAATAAATTATCACTTTTTTATTGTGCATAGTCATCAAGCCAGCCAGCAGTAGTTTCAGCTCATACATTAGAAACTGGAGAGCAACATTCTGATGAGCTGGTGAGCAGGACAGTTGCATGATGAGTAATTGCTGTTATAAAAATCACTACCTTTGATTTAATTGTTTGGAATCTATTTTTAAAAAATTTTCAAGCAACAGTTCACAATTTTTTTTTAAAAAGCTATATAGTGTTTAGTGGCTGATGTTGCTTCTCTGCAGCTGAGGACCACTACAGAGGACCTGCGCAAGCAGCAGGAGGAGTTGGACCGCAAGGCTGCAGACCTTGAAAGGCGCGAGAAACAATTCCAACAGAATCTCAACACTTCTTGTGGGTTCTTATTCATGCATTTGAATTTTGTTCATAAATTTAATTTTTCATTACATAATAACTTCAAAAAATATCACCACAACCTACACAGCATTACTCAATTTACCACACTTGAAAATAAACCCCAACACCACAAATTACTTTATAAATTGTCCAATTGTGGCCCTCAACAGCAAGAATCAACAACTTTCCTCCTTTGCCCCACTGGATTCCCTTCAAGCCCTGCTTCTACCAGGACATCAACCTCGATATCCCCCCACAGCTGCAAAAGATTGTGCGCTACCACTTCTACCTCTGGATGGGTTAGTGGTGGGGTGGCTTGTGTAATACCTTCCTATTTTTTTGGGTTCCATCCATTTCCAATTCCATTGATGGATTAAAAATGTTTTACTTGTATTTACTTTTATTAGATTGTTCAAATTAATGTTGCTTCCTTTTTGCAAGCGTAATTTGAAAAGCTCATCCCTAAATCCTTTTCAAAATTATTGACAGTCTATGCTGGACTTTTGTTCTTCAATATAATTGGAGCAATTGCACTATTGGCTATAAATGGGTCAGAGGCGGGGTCAACATTTGGCTTGTCCATCCTCTTCTTTGTCCTCTTCACTCCTCTCTCTTTCGTCTGCTGGTTTAGGCCTGTGTACAATGCCTTCAGGTATCAACCAATAACCACAACAATCACAACAACCACCATAAATTCATCACAACAACCACCATAAATTCATCACAACATCCACCAAAATTCATTCAATCATCCATCATCCTGTCACCACCATCCATCTGTTCAATGATTATCCTCCCACCATCACCATCAAACTACCACCATCTACTCACCACCATCTACTCACCACCATCATCTATTCACCACCATTATTTATTCACCACCATCAAACCACCTTCATTTAATCACCACCATCAAACCACCATCATCAAACCACCACCATCAAACCACCACCATCAAACCACCACCATCAAACCACCACCATCAAACCACCACCATTTAACCACCACCATCTATTCACCACCATTAAAACACCACCATTAAACCACCACCATCAAACCACCACTATCAAACCACCACCATCTATTCACCACCATCAAACCACCACCATCTATTCACCACCATCAAACCACCACCATCTATTCACCACCATTAAAACACCACCATCATACCACCACCATCAAACCACCACCATCAAACCACCACCATCTATTCACCACCATCAAAACACCACCATCAAACCACCACCATCAAAACACCACCATCAAACCACCACCATCAAACCACCACCACTCAGGGCTGACAGTTCCTTCAACTTCTTTGCCTACTTCTTTGTCTTCTTCATTCAAATTTGTGTCAACGTCATACAGTGTCTTGGCGTTTCTGGCTCTGGAACAGTGTGAGTTGGCGAAGGAGGATGGCGGTATTGTCAAAATTGTTCAAATATTTTCACATTGGAAAAATAATTTGAATATTTGAATATTTAAAAAAAATTGAAATTAAAATAAATATTTCAAAATTTTAGAAATTTGTTTCACAATATTTAAAAAAATCGATAAATTGAAAAAAAACTCAGCTTTCATCACGCACCACTCATGCAGGGGCTTCGTGAGTGGCTTCAGTTGCATAGGCAGCAACGTGGGCGTGGGACTGTTGCTGTTGGTCGTTGGAGCCCTCTTCGCCGCCGTTGCTGCAGCTGCTACCACCCTCATCTTCAGGGTGGGAGGGTGGTGTGTGGTGGGAGAGGGGTGGTGTGTGGTGGGAGAGGGGTGGTGTGTGGTGGGAGAGGGGTGGTGTGTGGTGGGAGGGGTGGTGTGTGGTGGGAGAGGAGTGGTGTGTGGTGGGAGAGGGATGGTGTGTGGTGGGAGAGAGGGGGTGTGTGGTGGGAGAGAGGGGGTGTGTGGTGGGAGAGGAGTGGTGTGTGGTGGGAGAGGGGTGGTGTGTGGTGGGAGAGAGGGGGTGTGTGGTGGGAGAGGAGTGGTGTGTGGTGGGAGAGGGGTGGTGTGTGGTGGGAGAGAGGTGGTGTGTGGTGGGAGAGGGGTGGTGTGTGGTGGGAGGGTGGTGTGTGGTGGGAGAGGGATGGTGTGTGGTGGGAGAGAGGGGGTGTGTGGTGGGAGAGGAGTGGTGTGTGGTGGGAGAGGGATGGTGTGTGGTGGGAGAGAGGGGGTGTGTGGTGGGAGAGGAGTGGTGTGTGGTGGGAGAGGGGTGGTGTGTGGTGGGAGGGTGGTGTGTGGTGGGAGAGAGGGGGTGTGTGGTGGGAGAAGGGTGGTGTGTGGTGGGAGAGAGGTGGTGTGTGGTGGGAGAAGGGTGGTGTGTGGTGGGAGAGAGGTGGTGTGTGGTGGGAGAGGGGTGGCGTGTGGTGGGAGGGTGGTGTGTGGTGGGAGAGGGGTGGCGTGTGGTGGGAGGGTGGTGTGTGGTGGGAGAGAGGTGGTGTGTGGTGGGAGAGGGGTGGTGTGTGGTGGGAGGGGTGGTGTGTGGTGGGAGAGAGGGGGTGTGTGGTGGGAGAGGGGTGGTGTGTGGTAGGAGAGAGGTGGTGTGTGGTAGGAGAGGGGTGGTGTGTGGTGGGAGAGAGGTGGTGTGTGGCGGGAGAGGGGTGGTGTGTGGTGGGAGAGGGGTGGTGTGTGGTGGGAGAGAGGTGGTGTGTGGTGGGAGAGGGGTGGTGTGTGGTGGGAGGGTGGTGTGTGGTGGGAGAGGGGTGGTGTGTGGTGGGAGAGGGATAGTGTGTGGTGAAAGAGGTGTGGTGTATTATTGTTGGTAGAGTTGTGTATTTTTGGTGGCAGAGCGGTGTGATGAATGTCGGAAAAAGTGATGAAGGGGCTTTTACTACTTAACATCGCTTTCTCAACATCAATATTCAAATTATTCTCTTTCCACTTCCCCACGCATGCGCACAACTTGCCTTCCAGGTGTATGCCATCTACAGGGCCTCTGGAGCCAGCTTTTCCAAGGCTCAGGTCTAATTTACTAATGAATTAAATAAGTTAATTTTCAATTAATTTATTAATCAATTATTTTTCAATTAATTCATTTAATGAAGATTTATTCGATAAGTTATTTAAATATTCACTTGATTTTTTAATTATTTTTCTAGCTTTTTAGCGTTAACTAAATGGAAAAGTGATAATAATATTAATAATTTTAATAATAATAAAAAAATTCTGATTTGACTTATAAGCAGAAAAATAATGTTTCGAGTATACAGCATAAATATATAATGGTGCATCATGGCCACCACAGGAGGAGTTCGCCAGGGGGGTGTTTACGAACCCCACAGTCAGGAGGGGGGCTGCCCAGATGGCTCAAGGTGTCCACTAGGTGTGGGTGTGGTGGTGGTGGTGGTGGTGGTGGTGACGAAGAGGATGATGACGATGATGATGATGAGGATGATGATGATGATGATGATGATGATGATGATGATGATGATGATGATAATGATGATGATGATGATGAGGAGGAGAAGGAGGAGGAGGAGGAGGAGGAAGAGGAGGGGAAGGAGGAGGAGGAGGAGGAGGAGGAGGAGGAGGATGAGAATAGTGAGAATGGTAAGGATGGTGAGGATGGTGACAGCGATAGAGATGTCTCACTCTTGGTGCTGATACACACCTCTCAGTAGGGTGTTGAAGGTGCTTCGTAGGGGGTAGTGTTGATAATGATCTTTTGGTGTTTGTGCTTGTGAGTCGACAGCGTTGCTAACTTCGCTCTGTCGTCTGCTATGCTACTCTCCACTACTCTTTGTCTTGTTTGTTCATTACTTAACTTATGAAACTTATCTCATAAGTTTCATTATTTATATACTTTTTCAAGTTTCAAGTTGTGTATTTCAAGTTTAAGCAATTTTATTATTTGATCATTACAATTTAGCTTTTATTATTCACAAGGGAATATTCCTTCGTGTAATTTCATGAGTTTCCACTTCTCAATGTTCATTGTATAATTATTTTTCAAAATACTTGTTTTGTTATCTTCATCACCATCTTCCATTTCATCCCTTGTTTTGTTGACTCTGCCTTTCTTTCATGTTACGTCATTTGTTCTCATCCATTTGGTAAGCTCTTCTTACACCACAGCGTCTCCAATGTAAATTGTTGCTTAATTTATTCAACCAATTAATTAACGAAAGATATATTAGAATTGATTAATTAAAAGCTAAATAACCATTCAGATTTCTCAATCAACAATATTGCTTTCATATTCTGTTACCAATTCCGAATGTTGCGTTTTGCGACAATTATTTTAGAACGTTTAGAAGGCAAGGATTGGGTGAAGCAATCGGTGCACGAATCAGGCTTAAGCTGCTTTACACGAAAAATTATTTCAAAATTTTCATACTTTGCATCGTCATCATCATCATCATCATCTTCATTTTGTTCACACGAGACCATGTCAGGAGCATTGGTGTTGGTGTGTGGTGCTTGTATTGACTGTTGGCTCGTGCTGACAACCATCCATGAAGGCATCTTCATGAATGCAGCTCCATGAATGCATCTTCATGAATGCATATTCATGCCTTCATCTCGATAGTAAAAATCAGGCGCTAGTTAATCTAACTTGTGTTCTCAGTGCTGAGTACTCAATTTTTTTCATAAAAATAATCACCACACTTATCTGATTAATTAAGTAAGTAAACTTATTCATTTATTAGGGTATCATAAGCCTTTCGGAAAATATTGCAAACGTTTAGCATGCATGGCTTGGCTTACTAGAAAAAAAACGGCAATGAGTGACAAGATTCAATAAATGACAAGATACGTTAAATAGATTTTAAATAATAATAGGGGTTTTTTTAACTCGTCAAAAGTTTTTTTATATGTTTTTTATAGTTAGATCAAGTCTAGACATACGCTGGAAATGTTACAAAAACACGGTGAACAATCGAACTAAAAAAAAAACATAAAAATATACGAGAACAGAATGTCATCAGTCATAAAAGTGGGCGTTGAGCTTACAACAAACGGCAAAAAAAAGTTGGTTATTGAGTTGGAACTGCTTGAAATTCATTTTCCCGCCTACGACTTCATTTTTCATGCACACTCAACTCAACGCTGCTTCCATTTGAAATATATTTTGCATTTATGGGACTTATAATCTTTAAGAATTCTTGCAGTCGTAAAATTTAAAATATGTTGTATTGTCTCCTTTCTCCGCAGGTATCGACAGATTTTTATGACATTACGTATGAATAATAATTGACGTATATATATATATATATATATATATATATATATATATATATATATATATATATATATATATATATATATATATATATATATATATATATATATATATATATATATATATATATATATATATATATATATATATATAGAGCTAGATTGATAATCAAGAAATAA
>OX387247.1:1681525-1692011 GCA_947562095.1 Branchellion lobata | reverse complement strand
AATAGGTTTCACAATTATATTTGAATAATTAAATAAGTTGAAAAATTATTCAAATAGTTTTAAAATTTAACAATATATTATTTGCTCCACTTATTCACAAAAAAAAAAATTTTTACCACCTTAGTACCTATTCACAGCCAACAGTCAGTTCCTCATAAGGCAATGGAACTTCAAAGACAGGTCCATAGTTAAATCATGGAGGGTTTGTTGAAACTTCAGTTTCCCATCCATCTTCACTTTTGAATGGTCCTTCAAAATAAAATGAATCTGAATCAATAATTTATTCCAACCAAAAAAAATAAAAGTAACTTTTATTTACTTGATACTTCCAAGATAATCATTTCCAAATTTCTTTGTTAGTCAGACCACAAAGCTCCAGTGGCATGCATGGACTCGCTCCTTGCCTCAGCAGGCCTGGATGAACGAGGACTGCTGTGCACAGGCTCATCTGATGCCTCTGCCCGGGTGAGGGAGGCTTGTGTCTGTGTGGAAGGGATGAAACAGGAAATAGAAAAATTAATATTTCATGAAGGAGATAAATTGAGGAAAAAACTGTTTAATAATTAATTGGATAAAAGGAAATAAATATAATAAAAAAATAAAATAATAAAATAAACAGAAAATAAGGTTCAATTGATGTTTGGTATATTATGAAACTGGTTATGTTTTCCATCAAAATAACTGCTTACCGTCATTTGCAGGTGTTTGAGCATGAGAGCAAAAATGTAGTGAATATTTTCAAAAAGCACTCAGGAGTTGTGAGGTCGGCTGAGTTTTATCTTTTGTTCTCCAGTTCTTCTTTCATATTACTGAACCACTTGAGTATACCATCAAAACATATATATATCTTTTATTTTCTACTTATATTGATTTCAATTATTCAATCAAAAGGTTAATTATGTAATTTCAATTAATATGAATTTTTTTAAAATTATTAGTTTTAAAAATTAATTCAAACGTAGTCAATCACGTAAAAATTGAAAAGTATTATTAAGCTAGTTTCCACTTCCTTCACTACTGACACCACCACAGCCTGGTGAAGTTTCACCCACTGCAGCCCCAACAACTCATCACCTCATGCACCTCCTATGCCATCAAAATATGGAACCTTTCCACCAGCAAGTCTGAGTGCCTTCATCTTCCACTCCTTTCAGATGCTTTGAATATTATTATTTTTTTGCTCTTATTGTTAAAGTTATTATTTAAAAAAAAATTATGATTGTTCTTACTGTTATTATTATCGTTATTTTTTTATATTATACTTCATTTCATTATGTTTATTATGTTTATTATCATTATTATTATTATTCTTATTGTTATTCTCATAATTTTTTTATATTTCATCTTTTATTAATTGCCACCACAATAGTTCTCCTACCTCCATCTCCACCACCATTCTCTTCACCACCACCATCTTCACCACCATCATCCTTATCTCCACCACCACCATCCTCACCACCATCATCCTTATCTCCACCACCACCATCCTCACCACCATTATCTTCACCACCACCATTCTCACCACCACCATCCTCACCACCATCATCTTCACCACCATCATCTTTATCTCCACCACCACCATCTTACAATACAATACAATACAAAAACGAATATTATTATAGTGGCATTAACCCTGTAGAGTTTCGAGGCCACTCAAAATCTTCATCTCTACCACCACCATCTTCATCTCTACCACCGCCATCTTCATCACCACCACCACACAGGTGCCTCAGGGTGTTGGATGGTCACTTCAGTGTCGTCACCTCAATCGTCTTCTCCACCAGAGAACAGCTGTTGTACAGGTGCCTATGGTGTGGGAGGGTTGTGAGTATAGGATTTCATTGGTAACGGCAAGGATGTGTGAATGCTGCATGAATATGGAGGGAAGGTGGATTGGTGGATGGAAGTATTTATTTAACAAAATTAAGCAATAACACTTCTTTTAATACTAATAAATAATACTTCTTTTAATCATAATGTATACAATACAATACAAATACGAATATTATTATAGGGGTATTAACCCTGTAGAGTTTCTAGGCCATATATAATATTTCTCCTAATAATAATATATAATACTTCTCCTAATACTAATATATAATATTACTACTACTACTACTAATAATAATAATAATAATAATAATAATAATAATACTAAAAATAATTTATGATTATGGCGTTAGAGACGACATGATGACGTCATTCACGATAAAAACAGTGCCAGTCGAGACAAGGTTGTTATGATCTGGAAGCTAAACGACTACTCAAGTAGAACCATCGCTCTCTTTGAGGTGGCATGCGCTGTTAATGAGCTCATTTGTGGCTGGATTGCTGATTAATTAATTATTTAATACTGATTTCCAGTTAATTATTTATTGAATTATTGGTAGCTGCATCATCCACCATCACCAATCATGATCTTATCACCCATACTATTATTTTCTATTAACCACCATCACACTGACCACCACCACCACGCTGACCATCACCACCACGCTGGCCACCACCACCATACTGACCACCACCATCACTACAGTGACCACTACCATCACCACCACCACCACGCTGATCATCACACTGACCACTACCATCACGCCGACCACCACCATCACCACCACACCGACCACCACCATCACCACCACACTGACCATCCACCAGAGCATAGAGGGCATGTTGTTGATGGAGGGAGGGGGGCAGGATTTGGAGGGGGTGGTGGAGGAAAACCTGCAAGATGATCATCTTGTGGTGGTTGGTGACAAAGGTTGTTGTTGTTGTTGATGTTATGATTGTGGTTGTTGATGATTTTGTTAACATTTGAGATATTACCATTACCATATACGACAACATTAACAACAACAAATTCACGCCTCACTTCACAGGCCAGTTGTCGGTTTGGAATGCGGTAAAGAGTGTCAAGGTGTTTCCGAAAGGGGATAAGGGTGGTGGTGGTAATGGTGGTGGTGTTGCCATGGAGACCGATTGTCTGCTGCAGTGTCTGAGGAGGAAGGATGGTTGCTTGGTGACGGTAACAGCAGAACAGGTGATCAGTCTGCATCACCCAAGCGATTTCTCCATCCTCAAACAGGTGCGATTTTTCGCTGTTTCCATCTTGCTTTTATTGTTTTTTTCTGTTTTTGTTGTTCCGAAGTGATTCTGCTAATAACAATCTTTTATCAAAGCGCCAAGACAACTGAGGCGTAATGGGGGTCATATCTGAGTTCCTTTGGATTGACTGGTTATTCAAAGAACTTGTTCAAATAATACTATATTACTTCGTTTAAATTTCATTCAAACCCACCGACCAACACACTAGTTCTCAGGTAACAACGACCAAATCTTGGACATAAAGTTCCTCAAAGCAGTCACTAGTGACTGCAGCCACACCGACCACCACAGCCACACCGAACATCTGGTAGTGGCCACCAATAGTCACAAGGTGCGCCTCTACTCCACCGCTGACTGGTCGTGCAGTCTATACGGTGGGCATACTGACGTCATAGTCGCCTTGGAAACCATGACTCACGTGGACGGAACTTCGTACGTTGCCACTGCTTCCAAGGTTCCTTTCACCTTGCTACTGATCTTTCGTCCTTATATTGTTTGGAATTGCTTTGAGTTGTGTTGCATTGGGATGTATCGTCTAAATAGATATTCAATTTTATGGAATTGTATTGTTTTGTTTTGTTTTCTATTGTATTGTATTGTATTGTTTTCTATTGTATTCTATTGTTTTCTATTGTTTTTGGTGTCGTATCTCGTATTGCAATAGGCCGCATCGTTTTTCGTTGTTTTGATATCATATTACATAAACCAGGTCAATCCACACTTCATTCCACCACACACCTTCCACTCTGCAACCACTTAGGATAACACAATGCGTCTGTGGAAGGTGAACTCTGCGGCACCCCAGCTGACCTTGACCTGCGTGGCAGTGGCTCAAGGTCACCTGCACACGGTCTCTTGCGTGGCATTCATCAAGATCGCCACCAAGAGCGAGTCTGTCCTTTGTTGTTGTTGTTGTTCATCTTTCTATTCTTTTTTTTTTTTAATTATTTTTTTAATTATTTTTTCGTATTTTTTCTTATTCATCTTTTGTATTATTTATTTTTTTGATGTTTCATCACGTTTATAGCACCATCACCACCTTCTCACCACAGCTCCAGCCAGCTCTTTATGGCATCAGGCTCCAACGACAAGAGCATCAGGATTTGGAAGTACACCGACCACCACCATAATGCTGGTGGCAAGGAAGATGAAGAAGAAGATGAGGGGGCGGGAAGTCTCAAGGTCAAGTTGGTGGTTGAAGGTCACAGCGATGACATCAATCATCTGGCAGTCTCACCCGACTCCAAGCTTATCGCCAGCGCCTCTCGAGACAAAACCGCCAAGGTGCTTGTTTTTGTTTTTTATAATTAAAAAAAAAAATTTTTCTGATTCAAAACAAAAAACCATTTTCCATCACTTACTTTTTTTTAGCGTATTCATCAGTTTTTTCTCATATTGCACCTGGAGCAACGTTGCATGCATTGATGTTGGAGCAACGTTGCATGCATTGATGTTGAAACAACGTTGCATGCATTGATGTTGGAGCAACGTTGCATGCATTGATGTTGGAGCAACGTTGCATGCATTGATGTTGAAACAACGTTGCATGCATTGAAGTTGGGGCAACGTTGCATGCATTGATGTTGGAGTAACGTTGCATGCATTAATGTTGGGGCAACGTTGCATGCATTGATGTTGGAGCAACGTTGCATGCATTGATATTGGAGCAACGTTGCATGCATTGATGTTGGAGTAACGTTGCATGCATTAATGTTGGGGCAACGTTGCATGCATTGATGTTGGGGCAACGTTGCATGCATCGATGTTGGGGCAACGTTGCATGCATTGAAGTTGATATTGAAATACGCAGTTGTGGATGCGAGCTGACCTGAAGCCTCTAGGAACGTTCAAAGGCCACAAGAGAGGTGGGTCGAGAACAACAAATTTTTGACTTTTCTTATTATTCCGCCATCATCACCGCATCATCTTCATCGCTGCTTTCATTTTTTATCACCACCATCACCATCACCACCATCCTCATCACCACCATCACCATCACCACCATCATCATCACCACCCTCACAGGGGTATGGAGTGTGGAGTTTTCTCCAGTGAACAAGGTAGTAGCCACCTCGTCTGCAGACACCACCATCAAGCTGTGGGACATGGCCTCTTTCGCATGCATCAAAGTGCTCACACCCCATTTCAATTATTTTTTCCAACATAATAATTTAATTAATTAAAAGTTTAATTGAATAGTCAGGTTAAAAATAATAATCAAATAAATTTACAAAATAATAAATAAATAAAGCACTAATAAAATGAGGCACTAGTTGCGTATTGTGACTACCTTTCACCTGTCATTTATATTCATTTTTTAAGTTTATTTCTTTATCAATTGCAATTATTTTTATATTATATTCACTATTCAACTCATAAATTGTTCCTCCTTCATGAAAGCCTTGCTTCCTTTGACTCCATTCACTTTACAATACAAACACGAATATTATTATAGTGGCATTAACCCCGTAGAGTTTTGAGGCCACTCTATAGTATTAATCATTCACTCCATTCACTTTAAAGTGCCTGATTACTCATCAGTGATGCTTTTTCATCGAGTTCCACCCTTGATATACAATCCATAGTCTTTATCGCAGTTTTTTTCATTCAATTTCATTCATTTCTCCATATCATTGTTTCTTGACTCGATTTTTTTCCTTTAATACTCAATTGTCGCTTTCCCGCCAAAGTCGCTGGAGCAGCACCAGACTTCAGTGCTCAAGGGATTCTTCATGTCGGGAGACTCCCAATTTGTCTCAGGGTTTGTACTTTCCAACTTATCATTTTTAAGAGTTGATGACGATACCACACCGCACCATAACCATAATCACTTTATCACATCTCTACATTACACAACCGCTGCAACCAAACCGCACCAACATCATCACGTTACACCTCACACTAAAACCACCACA
Source organism: Branchellion lobata (assembly GCA_947562095.1). Lineage (NCBI taxonomy): Eukaryota > Metazoa > Annelida > Clitellata > Hirudinida > Piscicolidae > Branchellion > Branchellion lobata. The sequence continues at coordinate 1,685,991 of OX387247.1, read as the reverse complement.
TTACACCTTCTTTCAACTACACCACACAACAGCTACACCAACTATATTAACCACACTGTCCCACAACAACCAACCACACCACAACAACCAACCACACCACAACAACCATACCACACCACAACAACCAACCACACCACAACAGCCAACCACACTACAACAACCAACCACATCACAACAACCAACCACACCACAACAACCAACCACACCACAACAACCAACTACACCACAACAACCAACTACACCACAACAGCCAGCCACACTACAACAACCAACCACACCACAATAACCAACCACACCACAACAACCATACCACACCACAACAACCAACCACACCACAACAACCATACCACACCACAACAACCAACCACACCACAACAACCAACCACACCACAAAAACCAACCACACCACAACAACCAACCACACCACAACAACCATACCACACCACAACAACCAACCACACCACAACAGCCAACCACACTACAACAACCAACCACATCACAACAACCAACCACACCACAACAACCAACCACACCACAACAACCAACTACACCACAACAACCAACTACACCACAACAGCCAGCCACACTACAACAACCAACCACACCACAATAACCAACCACACCACAACAACCATACCACACCACAACAACCAACCACACCACAACAACCATACCACACCACAACAACCAACCACACCACAACAACCAACCACACCACAAAAACCAACCACACCACAACAACCAACCACACCACAACAACCATGCCACACCACAACAACAATACCACACCACAACAACCATACCATGCCACAGAGACTCCTCAGGCTGCTTAAGGTTATGGGATGTGAAGAGTAAGTCATGTGAGCGGGTGCTCGATTGCCATGACGACCGCATGTGGGCCCTGGCCCTCAGTCCCTGCCAGCACTCCATGGTCTCTGGCGATGCCGAAGGAGTCGTTGTGTACTGGAGCGTGAGTGGGGGTCAGATCGCTTTGAAGTTTGCTTGATGATGTGATTTTATATTTTGAGATTATAAAATTATAACATTGAACAAATTTTCAGTTTAATTTTGTTTTATTATCAAACTTTATTCTTGCAATTTGTTCTATTTTGCTGATTATTGAAAAAAATATTTTAATTTATCTGCTCAAACTGCACACCGGTGGCATTTTTTAGTTGGTGACGAAGGAGGAGGAGGACCGGGAAGAAGCAGCTAAGTTGAAAGAGTTAAAACTCAAGTCAGTTTCTCTCCCTTTTTCTCTCCCTTTTTTTCTTTTTTCCTCTATCTCCCTCTCTCCCATTCTTTCTCTCTTACACAAACACACACACACACACACACACACACACACACACACACACACACACACACACACACACACACACACACACACACACACACACACACACTGTGTGCGTGCTGTTTCATCACTTTTTCAAATATTTTTATTTTTTATTTCAACACTAAAGAATTTTACAAAATTACATAAATTATTTTCATATTTAATGCATTTAATATGTATTTATTTCAACTGCATTCCCTCCTTGTGCATCGCACCACCACCACCCACACCTCAGAGAGCAGGAGTTAGAGAACTTGATGCAAGCAGGCAAGCACACGTCTGCGTTGAGTCTCTCCATCAGCCTACAACAGCCTCGCAGGAGTCTTCACATCGTCAAGTTGCTATGTGTGTGGTGGTGGCAGTAAGATCGATTTTATGTGTGGGTGGCGTGAGGAGGCAGAAGGATGAAGTTTGTGGTCTTACTTTATGTTCGTAGGCATAATGTATTTTAGTTGTTGTTTGACACTCAACAGGGGAGCGCAAGGATGGCACCCTCGAAAAGACCCTTTCTGTTCTTACTCCCTCTCTCATCAGTACAAAATTCTACTTTTAAACGGAATTTATTTCATGCCACTTCTTGTCACACACCACATTCTCTGAACCTTCATCCCTTGAACCATTGCAGGGAGTTTGCTGGAATACACGGTGCTGTGGAACAGAGACCACAGGAACTACGTTGTGTGTGAGAGTATCCACTACCACTATCTACGTACACTCTCGCAAGAGGATTTCATGGCCTTTGACAACGGACAACATTTGCTAGATAACTTGTTTTTGAATTCTAGTTGGTGTTTCTGCTTCATAACTTAATCATAAAACAATGAAAAAAATTGTATTTTTAAGTTTGGAGTTTTTAAAAATGTAAAAAATGTTGATATGTTTTTGATTTTTATGCAGGAAAGATCTTCAACAAATGGAAGCAATTGAACGTCGAATCGACGTTCATATTATTCTTGTTACGATCCATGAATTTCCATTCTACTGTTGTTCCTGAACTTCCAAATGCGTAAAGCATTTCAAATTTTATTTTTAAAATTTTTTCTCATTTCAAGCTTACACTTTATTTATTACACTGATCATTTTTCAGAAAAACGAAAAATGAACCAATGGAAGCTGATGGAGATTATGATTCCAGTGACGATTCCGATTAACTGTTGAAATATTTGTATAAATAATTAATTTTGATTTTATTTTTAGATTAAAAAATATCTAACAAACACTTTTTTCTACTGTTAAAATCTACTGAACAATTTGAATTTTTTTATAAATGGCGATCCAATGTAGCGCTTCGTGTAGCTCGCGTTCGAGCATCATTTGCAATCTTCCATCAATTTATAACAAGGAATTATTAAAGAGTATATAATTTGACTGTCATTTAGGATATAAAATATTGAGTATTCAAATACTACCAAAAATAAGTTGATTTCAAAAAACATAGAATAATAAAAGGCGGAATTTTCATAAACAACATTGGCGAAAATAAATTGAACAACAAGAAAGTTTTCAAAAAAATAGTTTTAACTAATATTTTATTTTTCAAAGCGATGGAGCCGAATCAACAAGACGGTCATCAAGTTGAGTGGGAAGGGGGTGATCAATCTTCCCTTCAGCCAGACGCCTTGGCGATCCAGCAACTTCTCAATTCGGACAGTATGCCCAACGGTATAGGCCCTGGAGAGGTAATGTACGTGATGGTTGGCACGACGACTTACCAAATCACGGGACCCGAAGAGGCCGGTGGTGAAGTGACCATAGCACCTGTCACCAACCTCGAAGAACTAGCAACCATTGGAGCCGTTACAGGCGAAGATGGAGCTGCTGAAAATCAGCCACAAGAAGGAGAAGTGGCTGATGTTCAAGCCGAACCACAGGTCGTTTTTTTGTAATTTTTGTAAATTTTTCATTAGAAAAAATAAATAGTTGTTTATAAAATGCTTTTAAATTTTCATAACAAATCTGATAACTTCAAACTTCAGACTGATCAACAAGAGATGCAACCCGAGGTGGTACAGGCAGATGAGCAACAGCAACAAGAGGATTCTGCAGAAGCCTTGCAGGATGACACCATCCAGCATCAACCTCCTCAAAAACAACTAACCACCCAACCAGGTCAAGAACCACAACAAGAACAAACAGATGCAAATCAACAACAACAGGAAATGGAACACAATCTTACTGAACAACAGCAAGAACAGCTGCTACAAGCCCAGCAACAAGAACAACAACAATTATTACAAAAACAGCAACAACAACAACTTCTACAAGAACACCAACAGCTTTTAGAACAGCAACAACAACAACTGCTAGAACAGCAGCAACAACAGCTACTAGAACAGCAGCAACAACAGCTACTAGAGCAGCAACAACAACAATTGTTACTCGAACAGCAGCAAAATCAACAGCTACAACAGCAAGGATTATTGAAAGAACAGCAACAACAAGAAAAACAACAAACCCAGGAGACTCCACAAACACAACAGCAAGAGGGCACACAGCAGGTTACAGAGGCAACCCTCCAACAACTCACCAGCAACTCTGGGGAAACTGCCAAGTTGGAAGGCACCACCATCAGTCTTGCAGGAGGTGACTTTGTTCTTCAACCAGGCCAACAACTGCCTCCTGAGATTCAAGAAATGATAGCCAAGGGCCTGCCCATTGACATGTCAAACTTTGAATTTGTTGTTGATGATGAGCAACAACCACAGCAACAAGCAGTCACCAACAACACTGCTCAGACTCGAAATGAAATTCAATACACCACCACTGAGGGGGAACAACTCAATGTGAATGGCACTGAGCAGACTGATGACCAGCCAAAGAATGGCATATTTGTGCAGGTTGTAACAGCGTGTCCAGGAGAGTTTGATGATGGGGAGTTCCCTCAGTTCCCGACCATTCTGCAGGAGCAGCGCCTCAACAACTCTGACCCATACATCACCCCCAAGAGCTTCTACCTCTCCCAGTACATTGACTTTGTCACCAAGGAAGCTAAGGCCCTAGTGAAGGACAGCCACTACAACTCCTCCCAGCAGGGCCGCTCCATCCTCCTCAACAACCAGATACAGGAAAAGTTCAAAAGTTGCTTCTCTTTTTTTTTTTTTGCTTCTACTTTGATGTAATATTTTTT
>OX387247.1:1649025-1676525 GCA_947562095.1 Branchellion lobata | reverse complement strand
TTGAACCCACGAAGTGAACAAATCGCGAGAGAAAAAGTTTAAAAAAACCCTAAACATAATGAAACATCAATTCGAAACAATAAATCAACCAAAAATTTGAAGAAAAAACATTGTTGAATTTAAGGAATGAAAAAAGCGGCAATAACTGGCATACATAATCCATTATTATTATTATTGTCAATGTTACTTCGACTTATCTAACATAGTTCCACTTATTTTAATTATATCATCATCATCATCATCATCTTCTTCGTCATTATCATCATCATCATCATCATCATCATCATCACGGCACAGATGTTCCAAGACTTGAAAGGTTTGTTGGACAGGTACATCATCATCAAGACTGAAGAGGAAAATGCGGAAAATAGTCCTCAACAATAGAACGCTATTCAATTTAGTCACTGATTGAATTACCAAAATATAACGATTTTCTTCATTTTAATTAATACTTCTATTTATTTTTCTTTATCGATCAGAAAGAATGTTCAAAAAGTTGACTTAAAGGTTATAATAAAGTTAATAACTTTAAACAAAGTGCTAAAAGGTGCTTTTCAAATGCTTTGTTTAGATAAGGTTATCAATTATAATTAAAATTATATTTTGTTTTTCTGAATATATAAGATTCCCTTAAGTTCTAGTTAAGTTCACTTGAACAGATTATTTTAATGTAAAGTTTTATGATTGTGGTATATAATTTTTATCGTCTGTCTGGGCTAGAAGACTATCAAAAAAGTTAAAACCAAATTTTACGTTTGCGCGAGGGCGTGTATATCCGTTTCTCTAATTTACTTTATTTAAACTATTTTTATTAACTATTTAAAAGTCAAAATTTCAAATATTAGTTACAGAAAAGTCAAAACAGTTAAAAGTTATAATTTTTGCTGGTTGCGAAAATTTTTAAGAAATTTCCGAATCCGACATTTTTTATTTTTAATAGTCTTTATTGAAGCAAATTCAGACAAACGCTGGGAATGGCACAAAACATGGTGAACAATCGAAGTAAATTAATCAAAATCAACAATAACAATGTCATAAGAACTGTCAATTTTCTGTTGCAAGAAATCAAAAATTTACTATAGAACCAAATTTATGAATCTCAAAAGAATTATAACTAGTATATTGAATGACTATCGAAAAATATTTCACCAAATTAAGCAAAACTGCACTGTTGAAAGGCTCTAAGATATTCAAGATTATAATTGTTTATTAAATCAAAATAGCGAGTTTGTTTACCAGCGTGACTAACGCCTGTTTTTGCCTTGGACTTTTTTAAACATGCAATTTGGACGAAAACTGTGTTACAATTTTTTTTAGTATTTCATCATTTTGAGATTCAAGTACTGGTTTGGTATATATATTTTTTATTAAAATTTCCAATGAATTATTCGCCCGACTTTCGTCGGAATATTTATTCCGTTCCCTTTCGACCACCTCGCCTTGTTAGACGTAGAATTTTTTATATAAACTTACTAAGTTCTAAAAGGAGGTCTCGTTTTCTTCAAAAAATAATTTTTAGAAATAACCTAGAAGTAAATTAAGAAAACCGCTTCCTTACCCGACTCTTTCAAATTCTATAAGAAACTTAACCTCTCTTTATTAAACACCAGGTCACTTAACAATAAATATTTACACATTTTAAATCTTTTAACCTTCTTCTCTTTTGACATTTTAGGCTTAACTGAGACATGGCATAGAGATTTTTTATAGGCTCTATTGAATCAAATCCAGACAAACGCTGGAAATGGCACAGAACATGGCGAACAATCAAAATGAAAGAAAAAAAAGTAAAATCAACAATAACTGAATGTCATAAGAATTGTCAAGTGTCTGCTGCAAAAGATCAAAAACTGACTATAGAATCAAATTTATAAATCTCAAAAATTTAGAATTGAGTCAAAGTTTATATTGAATGACTATTGAAAATTTTTTCATCAAATTGACCAAAATTTTAATGTTGAAAGGTTCTAAAAAATTCAAAGGCAGAATTGTCTATTAAATCAAATAAATGAGTCCTAAAATTTGAGACTTGAATCATATCTTAAAACCACATACCATAACTGCTGCAGAGTTATTTCAAGTTTTTTTTTAAATTTTCTTTCTCAGTCATTTCTTATATTCACAAGGAAGTTTGTCTGGATACCACAATTCCTTGAGAGGCTTGCAACACTCGCTTACTTTCTTTTTTTTAAGTTGGCAAACGGTATTCTTGTGGCCGATTGGTTGATGATTTCACAGCAATGACTCTCTTTCTCAGCCATTTCTCAAATTCCCAAGTCCGTCAGGATACCACAAGTTTTTTCAATGCCTTTCAAAACTTTAAACTTTATTTTTTTTTCATAGTTTTTATTGAAGCAAATTCAGACAAACGCTGAAAATGGCACAAAACATGGTGAACGATCAAAATAAAAGAAAAAAAATCAATAATAACTGAATACCATAAAAACTCCTCTATTCTAATCAAATGAAAAAAAGTAAAATCAACAATAACTGAATGTCATAAAAACTGACAATTGTTTGTTGCAAGAGGGCAAACACTGACTACAGAATCAAATTTATAAATCTCAAAATTTTGAATCGAGTCATAGTTTATATTGAATGACTATTGAAGAATGTTTTATCAAATTAACCAAAACTGGAATGTTGAAAGGTTCTAAGAAATTAAAAAGCAGAATTGTCTATTAAATAAAATAAATGAGTCTTGAAATTTGAGAATTAAATCTTATCTTAAAACCACTTAACATAACTTATGAAGAGTTATTTCAAGTTATTTCTTCTTTTATTTCCCTTTTCAGCCATTTTTTATATTCACAAGAAAGTTTGTCTGGATACCACAATTCCCTGAGATGCTTTCAGCACTCGCTCACTTTCTTGTTTTTTAAGTTGGCAAACGGTATTCTTTCCCTATCTTATGATTTTTGAGCTAATTAATATTTCTTTAACTACCTTCTTCCTTGAAAAAATCTATTATTACACCAAAAATTCAATAAAATTATTTAGATACTTCTCTACCAACAAAGTATAGGCCTATATCTAATCTTTCTTTTATTTCAAAAATCTGGAAAAGGTTGTCTATTCTCAGCTTTTCCCCTTTTTCGAAGCTAATAATCTGCTTCTTTCCTCTCAGTCTGGTTTTCATCCTTTTCACAGTACTGAGATCTCACTTGAAAATCTATAATGATTCTTTATTTTCTTGGGACAAGGGTGATATCTCTCTCCTTTTTTGCTTGGATTTTCTTCTGCTTTTGACACTGTCGACCACTTCTTACCAATTCAGCAATTTGAAACTTCTTTTGCAATTTCTTGTCTTGCCTCTCCAACAAGAGTTCTGTAGTTTCTATGAACAACTCTCATTCTACTCCTTCCTTTTTTCCATTTGGCGTTCTTCAGGGTTCTGTTCTTGGTCCTCTTCTTTTTATTCTCTATACTTCTAAACTTCCAAGAATTATTTCATCATTTTTTTTTTCAAATTCAATTTTATGCTGATGACTTACATCTTTACTTAATTTCTTCAATATGATTAATTTTTTACTATCTCTAAAATTCTTTTCGTATTGAAAAAAATTAAGAAAAAAAATAATAACTTGAAACAACTCTCCAATAGTTGTGAAATGTGGTTTTAAGATCTGATTCAATTCTCAACTTTTAAGACTCATTAATAAGATTCAATAGACAATTTTGCTCTTGAATTTTTTAAAACCTTTTAACATTCCAGTTTTGGTTAATTTGATAAGACATTTTTCAAAAGTCATTCAATATCGACTATGATTCAATTCTTAAGTTTTTATATTCATAAATTTGATTCTAGGGTCAGTTTTTGATTTTTTGAAAAAGACAATTGGCGGTTCTTATGATCTTCAGTTATTGTTAATAAAAATTTCTTTTACTTTTTGGTTGTACATCTTGTTGTGTGCTATGTCCATCGTTTTTATGGATTGCTTTGATGAAAACTTTTTTTATACTTTTGTTTTTTTCAAAATGCACTTTTAACAGTTATTATCAGCTTTTCTATATGGCTACTAAAGATGCGTGTGATTACTTTGACGTAGTCAACAGAAGGATTTCTTTCACTAATTGTCCTGAATTATATAAACTATATATGGATGAATTATCAGAAAGAGGTTTCGTATACACGAAGACTAAGCACATCGAGTGCTTTTTTTGTGTAGAAAAAATAAATAGTTTGGGTGACTTGAAAATTCTTGGTGAAAAACATAAAAAAGATTGCGTTTTCTATCAAAAATTGAAAAAGTTGGAAGTCTCAAAAAATGAAAATTTTAACATTCCTTTTTCAAATTTGTCAGCTGAAGAAAAAGAATCACTTGGTGAACTGTCATTCTTTTTCTATTTAACTTTTCATATCAATATATTTATGCAGAAAATATTCAATATTACAAAGCTCAACCACAAAATAATTTTTCCAGATCTCCAAGACATAAAAAAAGAAATAGAGCTTTTAGAAAAAGAATGGCTCTGTCCATTATGTAAATCAAAGTCTCGAGAAGTTCTTTTCTTTCCTTGCCGGCACATTGGGGCCTGTGATACTTGTTCTGAGCATACACTTATTTGCCTGGATTGTCAAGAGATTATTAAAGGAACCATTAAAATATATAGAGTATAACAAGTTATGTTTGTGAAATATGTCAAGTTTTTATAATTTTGCGAAAGTTTAAAATAAATTTCAGTTTTTTTAGTTCATGTTGTTGAATTTGTATTTGGAGATAATACAATTTGATTTAATCACTGAATCCTAGTGCTTTTAAATATTTTTGATTATTTATATTTTTCAAATCTTTTTCGCTGTTTTTTGTAAGTTTAATGCTGACTTTATGATTGATAACATTCATTTTTCGTGTATTTTAATATTTTTTTTTAGTTCAATTTTTTACTGTAATTTTGTAACATTTCCAGCATGTCTGGACTTGACCTGATAAAAACTACAACTACAATATAAAAGCCTTCCCCAAAGAAATAGTTTACACACTTTTGCAATATAAAAAAGTTTTGATTTTTTTTTCTCACCAGATTTTTTTATCATTGCAGTTTTTTTCTATCTGACAGTTTTCTCTTCGTTCGATCATTCGCCATGATTTGTATCATCTTCAGCGTCTGTCTGGAATTGTTTGGATGAACTCAATGAAAAAATAGTGACAGTCACATACAATGGCGCGTCTTTTAATTGAGTCATTGATTTTTTCAGCTCAAACTTGATCGAACGATCTTTTTTATTCATAGTTTTTATTAGATCAAGTTCAGACATTTTTTAAATAGTCTTTATTAGGTCAAGAACGTAAATACGCTGAAAATGTTACAAAAACACGGCGAACAATCAAACCAAAAAAGAAAACATTAAAATATACGAGAACAGAATGTTATCAGTCATGAAAGTCAGCATTGAACTTACAACAAACGGAAAAAAAGAAGGTTCAATTTTAAAACGATGAACAATGAGTAATATGAACTTATTGAGTATTGAGAAGACGAGAAAGGAATGTCTTGGTAGGAGAAGTGTTTTGGTGTAATTGTGCGTTCGTCTTCGCATATCACGGGATGTAGATTTGACAGGTGGGAGGATCCGATGGAGTACATACTGTGGGTTATTGGTAACTTTTGAGAACAAACGTTCACCAAGAGATGCAAAAATTGATTTTATTTTAGGATAGTTAGAAGGAAAATAGTTAAGCCTTATAAGTTTATTAGGTAAAGATCGGAGTTGTTTTATATGTTCATCATTGGTAAATCCACACCATGAAGGTGCTGCATATTTTATGCAAAATATAATTAGAGATTCATTTAGGACCATAAAGTCCATGAGTCGTAGTTATTTTAAGTGCATGAAGTGTTTGCTAGCATTTAATAATAATATTGTCAATGTTTTATTTTATAGTTTTTATTAGATCAAATCCAGATATACGCTGGAAATGTTACAAAAGCACAGCGAATAGTCGAACTAAAAAAGAAAACATTGAAACATTGATAATACGACAACAGAATGTTATCAGTCGTAAAAGTCGGCATTGAACCTACGAAATGAACAAATCGCAAAAGAAAAAGTTGAAAAAATATTAAACACAATGAAAGATTAATTTAAAACAGTAAATCAATTCAAAAAATTGTAAAAAAAGTGATAAAAATAGTTAAATTTGAGAAATGAAAACTCAGCGGCAATAACTCAATTTAGCCCATTCAGATAAAGAGTAATTCTAACTGCAATGAATTACTATTAGATGATGGAATGACAAGACAAGTGTCATCAGCAAACTTGATCATTTTATTGAAGGGGTGTACAGGTTTATGAGAAGATGCATTTATAATAAAAGATGATGGACCCAATACCAAACCTTGAACCACGCTAGAAATGATGGATAAGGCATTAGATGTTCTGTTGGGAAATTTTGTAGAATGAGTTATATTTAAAAAAGAATGAAATGAGTAAATTATGAATACTATCATCAAGTTGTAATGAGGCCATGTTAGTGATTAGAGTAGAATGATTGAGTTTCAAATGCCTTAGAGAAATCTAGAGCAATAAGACGTACAGATTTGTTAGAAATTAAGAGAAATTATGACAGAAGTGAGATAAATTGTGGCTGAAGTGGGCGAGCCAGTTGGCCTGAAGGCAAATTGGTCATCAAATCTAGACTTGGTGAGGGGGTTAGTTAAACAAGGGTAGATATGGTCTTTAACTATGTATTTTTCTAGTATTAGAGAAAGAATAGGAGTAATGAAAATGGGGCGATATTGATTGGGTTGGGTAGGAATATTTATTTTTTTATGGGGTGAATAATACTATTTTTCCACTGAGCTGGAAAAATGCCTGTTAGAAGCAGTTGTTGTAGATGGTCGACAGGGGCTCACAGGTTGCAGGAGAAATAAGTTTGAGAAACCAGCCTGGAAGACCATCAGATCCTGTTCCTTCAGGGCAACTTTTATTAAGAATATAATGTACAGTAGAAGATGTGATATAATTAATATTGTGTGGTGCTGATAGCTTATGTGTGAGTTCAATATAGTTGGAGGAGTTAGATATAGAAGCAAAATAACTATTGAATTTATCGGCATCAATGTTTGAGTTAGCATTTGCAGGAGGAACCTTTCCACGTAGTTTGTTCACTGTGCTCCACATTGCTTTGCTGCCTCTTCTACTATTAGCTAATGGAAGTTTGTTAGAAGTTATAATAATATTTCTGATTTGATTAGTGATTGATGTAGCTTGGTGTATCTTTCCCTCTTTCATGAGACAGTTTTTTTGACGGAGAATTGATTCAACAAATGGGTTAAAAAATGGAGGATCAGATGGTTTTATAGTTATTTGTTTAAGAGGATAAAACTTTTTAAAATGACTAGTAACTGTAGTATAAAAAGAATCAACTGATTCTGCGATATTATCATATGTTAGATTAAAGGAGCTTGATGATAAGTAATCGAGACATGCCTTATGTTGGTTGGGATGTCGACGGCGGTAGGTGTGAATTGAACGTGTAATGTTGTTATGAGATTGAGCTATGTTAAGAGGCAAGGCAATAACACCAAGATGGTGGGTCTTGATATGGGAAACATAAGTATTAGGGTTGAATAACTTAGGATCTATATTGATACCATATAACTTATCAAGAGTATTTCTTTTATGAGTTGGTCCATAGTAAATTGATTGAAGACCAGTTTGAATAAGACTATTATGTGACAATGAATTGAAGTTACCATCTGAAATAAACTTATCATTATGATCTAGCATAAAATTAGAGATATCATCTATATGACTCATAAGACGAGATTCTGAATATGATGCTTTCGGTGGATGATATAACCCAAAAATAAAATGGTCAACATTATTGAAGGTGGACTTGACAATAAGGTTCTCAAGTGCATCTGTATTATCCTTATTCACAGGTTCAAATATATTAGCTGTTATATTAATACAATACAATACAAACACGAATATTATTATAGTGGCATTAACCCCGTAGAGTTTCGAGACCACGAAATCTTTTTCAAAAGCCAAGTGGTTATTGAGTCAGACGCACACTGTTTATTGGGAAGCCTCTGAATATATAAGATTTATATAAATTAATACACCACCAATTCTTTTCTTAGCCCTATCTTTTCTAAAGTTAGAATAACCATCAATATGAATGAGTCCATCCGAGTGATGTGATTTGAGCCATGACTCGGTGATGATGACGATGTCAGGCCGTAGTTGAAAAATATCACATCTGAGGCTTTCAATGCCATGAGGTTTGACGAGGGTAGTGGCATTAAGAATTTAGACAATTGGAGGTTTATACTTATTTATAGGTTTTTTGGGATTGGAAATAGCGTTGAAACTAGTTTTTTATAAGATTATTTTTATTGATAATATTTCTATTGATACTACTTTTATCGATACTATTTCTACCGAAACTATTTCTATTGATACTATTTCTATTGATAATATTTCTATTGATTGGCTCAACAAATGAATTTTGACTACGATTAAATGTTGGAATCTGCCTCGGATGATCCGGGTTCCAGATATTATTTTTAAATAATATTTTTTTTGTATCCAGACTTAGTTTACCTTCAAATTGGAATTTTTTGAGATCATCAAAAGAATATTTTATCATATTGATGTGAATATAATAAATTTGAAGTGAAAAATTTATGAGAATACGAATCGAAATGAACAAATCACGATAGAAAAAGTTTAAAAAAATATTAAACACAATGAAATATTGAGTTAAACGATAAATCGATTAAAAAATTGAGAAAAAGTGATAAAACTAGTGAAATTTGAGGAATTAAAACTCAGCTGCAATAACTGTCATCAACTTCTACGTAAATACCGTTTGCAAACTTACTGAACAAGAAAGTGAACAAGTGTTGAAAAATATTGCACAGAATTATGGTATCCAGACAGACTTACTTGTGAATATGAGAAATGGCTGGGGAGGAAAAAGGCATTGCAGTAAAATCGTCAATTAATCGGCTGCAAGAATACCGTTTGCAAATTTAAAAAAAAAACGAAAAAGTTAGTGAGTGTTGAAATCAATGCAAAGAATTGTAGTATCCCTGTGAATACGAGAAATGGCTGATGATGAAAATAGAAGAGAAGAAAGAATAGCTTGAAATAAATTTCCCATAGTTATATAATGTGGTTTTAAGATGTGATTCGGTTCTCAACCTTTAAAACTCATTAATTTAATTTAATAAAAAAATTTGCCTTTGAGTTTCTTAGAACATTACAGTTTTGGTTAATATGATGAAACATTCTTCAATAGTCATCCAATATGAACTATGACTCATATCTAAATTTTTGAGATTTATAAATTGATTCTATAATTAATTTTGATTTCTTGCAACATGCAGTTCTTATGACATTCACTTATTGTTGATTTCAATTTTTTTCTTTTCTTTTATTTTTTCACCCTGTTTTTGTGCCATTTCCAGCGTTTTTCTGAATTTGCTTCGATAAAGACTATAAAAAAACGTTGGCAACGCATACACAGAATGCATACATAAAAAATAAATCAAGTGGTTGAAAAATAAGCATCAAAAATCATTGAAAAAAGTTAATGTTAATGTTATTAAAACATCCAAAAATTATAATAAAAAAACTGTTAATTTTTAAAGGTGTCAGTTTGTCTAGATTTCGATTGCAAAGCAAAGCAAAATGTCGCATTTCGTTTGTTCAAATTGGAAAAGTTGAATAAGAGCTTCATTTTGCTTTGAATAATTATTTTCATTCTTGAAAGAATCCTTCACAATTTAAGAATAAAACTATTTGAAAGAAATTTTTTCGTTAGAGTTTATCTAATTTCATCTGTACTTGCTTTAAACTTTGGTTTCCTTTTAAAAAGTGGAATTTAATTCTTAAACAACAAGCGATATGAGTTCGTGTGAAAAGTATTTCGAGGTAGTTCATAAAGTATAAAGGAAAAAAATTCTGAATTACTTTTTATTAAAAGATGAGAGGAGTGTAGTTTAAAATATTTAAAAATGATAAACATTGGATCATTCTTACACGAAAACGTTTCAAAAATGAAAATTTCTTTGTAAAATTATCAAAATTTATGTTATTTCGTTAAGTTCAATGATCGCTTGCTTAACCAGTAAGTTTTGCTATAAATAATTCATAAGATTGCAACAAAATTCAGTGAAAGTTTATTAAACGCTTTCAAGCGCATATACGAAACTGATTTATAAAAAAAATGTTTAAGTACTCAAACTAGTACTTTTCTTATATATTTTTTATGAGAATTCTGTGGCTACGCTACACCCTTAACATAGTTTTTAATAGCATTGCTAGCGTATTTTCTGATATTTCAAAATGTTTACAGTATAACTTCCGCTTCTTATCCAGTTACACTGGTTATCTTTTAAGAAAACATAAATTCACAAGATTTCCACCTTCATTTTCAAAATAAAAAGTTATTACTCACATAATTGCCTAAAAAACCTTATGAAGTTACCTCCTAGCTAGAAACTCTATTTTTCTCTCGTTCTCATTTTCGCTTTTTTTATAGTGCCATCTAACCATATTCATGCTGAATCTGCATCTTTTACTTCATATGGAGCTTATTCAACCAGTCTTACCTCCGCTCTCTACTTTGTTTCCTTAAAGCTCCTATTTTTTTAACAGTTTGTAGCAAAGCGTTTTTGGATTACACTAGATTAATTATTTTTATTTTTAATAGTCTCAATTGAGGTAACGGCTATGAACGCTTTCGCAAAAAGGTAAACTGATGAAAAATTTTTATAGTTTCTATTGAATCAAATCCAGAAATACGCTGGAAATGGCACAAAACATGGTGAACAATCAAAATGAAAGAAAAAAAAACTAAAATCAACAATAACTGAATTTCATAAGAATTGTCAGGTGTCTGTTGCAAGAGATTAAAAACTGACTATAGAATCAAATTTATAAATCTCAAAAATTTAGAATTGAGTCATAGTTTATATTGAATGACTATGAAGAATGTTAAATCAAATAAACCAAAAATGGAATGTTAAAAGGTTCTAAAAAATTCAAAAGCAGAATTGTCTATTAAATCAAATAAATGAGTCTATAAATTAGATTGAAAAGTGTATAATCAGCGCTATACAAATACTTTTAGCAGAATAGATTAGGTTAAAAATGTATAAAAAAGATTTTAAAACTAAAATTTGTATTTAGTTTTTCTAGAAATTTACTTTTTAAGGTTCCAAAACTTTACAGTTATTGAAATTGGGTTTCTTGAGGTTTGCGAAAAATTCATACAAATCTTTACTACTTAAAGAAAATTAAATAACTTTTGACTTAAAACTAAATTTAAAAAGACATTTTTCATACCTTTTAAACCGATTACCTTTTAGAAAAATATATATTTTTTTGTTCGTCTTCGCTTATAAGTTGCTGTGGACTTGATAGAAGGTAAACTTTGAGGTGGTACATTGGAGGGAAGAGTGTATGGTAACTTTGGAAAACATAAGTTCATCAAGGGATTCGAATATTTATTTTATTTTATTTTAAGATGAAGATGAAGATAGTTGAACATTTTTAGGCTTATAATCAAAGGTTCGAGCTGTTTGCTTTGTTGTTTATTGGCGAATCCACACAACGAAGGTGCTGCGTATTTTATGCGAGATATGAAAAATAATTCTGTTATATCATATAATTTGGGACCAAAGGGTCCGCGCATTCTATTTATTTTTAGCTTAAATTTGCCATAAAAACTTGATTAATGCGATACTTTTACTTTTTTTTCATATAGCTAAATTTGAGGTACTTTTTTTCTAATCAAATGCAACAACTCTGAAATTTGTATTTTGCTAGTTTAGTAAGATATAGGACATTACCGATAACTACGCCGTTTTCTCGCTTGTCTCAGTCTTCCTTTGATCCTCTTTTTTTCTCTGATCCCAATCTTTTTCTAACAGCCTTCAATGATTCTCTTCTTAAAAGTCTTGATGCTGTTCTCCCTACAGACTTCCTCTTTTCGCCTTTCTTCATCTAAGTCTCCATGGTTTGATAGCCAATGCTTTTCTGCCAAAAAGGCTGTTTGGAAGCTTGAATGATTCTACCGGGCAGATTGTTCTACAGCCTCATGGTACAAATGGCAGAAAAGTTATCATCTTATAGAAGTCTTCTTTACTCTAAGCATTTTGCCTTTCTTATTGACTTGATAAAATCTGCCTCATTCTCCAAGTCTAAATGGGGCTCTCTTTCTAGATTATTCTATAAAAATCTCCACCTCTTCCTTTTTCTCCACAGCTTTTTCAAGACATCATATCTAACAAAACTCTTTGTTCTAGAAATGATAATTCCTCTTCTCCTATTTTTACAAAACTCTGTGATGCTTCTCTTAATAACTTTTTCCCAATAACCCTCTATGAATTCACTAATATAATCATTTCAATGTCTTCTTCCACATGTTCTCTTGACCTTTTACCAACTCATATTTTTAAAGAACTTTTTTCTTTTTTCTATCCAATAATTCCTGAGCTAATTAATCTTTTTTTAATTACGGCAATCTCCTTTATACCTCAAAAAAATCTATTATTACACCAAAAATTAAAAAGTTCTATCTAGATCCTTCTATATCAACAAAAATTAGGCCTATATCTAATCTTTCTTTTATTTCTAAACTTCTGGAAAAGGTTGTCTATTTTCAGCTTCTCCTTTTTTCGAAACTAACAATCTGCTCCCTTCTACTCAATCTGGCTTTTGTCTTCTTCACAGTACCGAAACCTCACTTCTGAAAACATATTGATTCTTTACTTTCCTGTGACAAGGGTGATATCTCCCTCCTTCTTTGCTTGGATTTTCTTCAGCTTTCGACACTGTCGACCACTCCTTACTAATTCAGCAACTTGAAACCTCTTGGAATTTCTGGCTCTTGTCTTAACTGTATTTTCTCTTGCCTCTCCAACAGGAGTTCTGTAGTTTCTATAAACAACTCTCAGTCTACTCCTTCCTCTTTTCTATTTGGTGTTCTTCAGGGTTCTGTTCTTTTATTCTTTATACAATACAAATACAATACAAAAACGAATATTATTATAGTGGCATTAACCCCGTAGAGTTTCGAGGCCACTGAACTTCTAAGAATTATTTCATCATTTTCTCTTTAGAGTCAACTTTATGCTGATGACTCTTACATCTTTACTTCATTTCCTAAATATGAATTATCTTTTACTAACTTTAAAATTTCATTTTGTATTGGTGAAATATTCTCATGGAGTGTTTTTCTGTTCCTCAAACTCAATCCTTCGAAATTTGATTTAAAATATTTAAGCAAGTCTTTTCGACTTATTGAATCTTTACCCTCAATTAATATTTCAGCTAACTTTTCACTCTTCATAGTTTAGGTTTCACCTTTGACTTTTCACCTTCTCTCATACCACAAGTAAAATCTGTAGCTAAATCATATTTTTTTCATTTTTGCCGTATCAAGCAACTGAAACTTTTCCTAGACAATCCAACCCTCAAACTAGTAGTTTCTTCGCCTATTTTGTCCCGCTTTGACTATTGTAACTCTTCCTACTATTGACTCCCAGAGACCACGCTACGCCCTCTCACCACTTTTAATAGCGCTGCCCGTTTAGTTTCTGGCACACATTAACTATCTCGTCTAACCCCTACTTTTATTTCTTCACACTGGTTGTCTCTTAAAAAAAGATCAGTTTTCAAAATCTGCATTCTCATGTTTAAAATCAAAATAATCACTCACCTACCTACTTAGCTGACTTTTTAAGTTGCCTCTTCGTAAGGGACTGAGATCTTCTACTTGTTCTCATTTTTTAGAATACCTTCCAATATTACTTATGCTAAATCTGCATTCTCCTACTGTGGGCCCTTTCTATGGAACTCCCTTCTCCCCAATCTCACCTCTACGACTTCTCTACTTTCATTTCGTGAAGCCCCTGAAGTTTTGTTGTTTAAACAGTTCGTTGCAGAGCGCTCTTGAACATTGTGGAATCAGCGCTACGTAAACGATTCGATTAGATTAGTTGAGATATGAATAGTCTCCGTTTCGCGAAAGCGTGTATAGCCGTTACTTTAATCTAATTCATTTAAACTATTTGAAATTTAAAGTTTCAAATATTAGTTAAATATAAGTTAAATTATCTAAGAGTTATAGTTTTTGCTGATCGCGAGGATTTTGAAATTCTTTTTGAAAAATTGCAAAATCCGCCATTTTCTTATTTGAAATACAGGCTTTGCAGTGAAATCGTCAACCAACGCCTACATAAACACCGTTTGCCAAATTCCTCAACGAGAAAGTAAACATGTGTTGAAAGGCATTGCAAAAAATTGTGGTATCCTGACATTCACATA
This sequence comes from Branchellion lobata, assembly GCA_947562095.1. NCBI lineage: Eukaryota > Metazoa > Annelida > Clitellata > Hirudinida > Piscicolidae > Branchellion > Branchellion lobata. The sequence continues at coordinate 1,662,232 of OX387247.1, read as the reverse complement.
TGAATTTGAGAAATGGCTGAGAAAGAAAAAGACATTGGTGTAAAATCGTCAACCAATCGGCTACAAGAATACCGTTTGCCAACATAAAATAAAAGAAGGTGAGCGAGTGTTGAAAGCATTGCAAAGAATTGTGGTATCCAGACAGACTTTCTTGTGAATAAGAGAAATGACTAAGAAGGAAAATAAAAAAATAAAAAAAACAAACTTGAAATAACTTGAAATAACTCTGCATTAGTTATGTTATGTGGTTTTAAGATATGATTCAATTCTCAACTTTTAAGACTCAGTAATATGATTTAATAGAATATTCTGCTTTTGAATCTTTTAGAACCTTTCAACATTTCATTTTTGGTTAATTTGATGAAACATTCTTCAACAGTCATTCAATATAAACTATGACTCAATTATAAACTTTTGAGATTCATAAATTTGATTCTATAGAAAATTTTTGATTTCTCGCAACAGACAGTTGACAGTTCTTATGACATTCAGTTATTTTGGATTTGATTTTGTTTTTTACATTTTGATTGTTTACTAGCGTATGGTGGATTTGCTTCAATGAAGACTATGAAAAATCTTTTATTTTCGAAATATGCTACATTGCAGTGGAATCATCAACCAGCAACGACTTCTACAACTTCAAGGCATTTTCAACTTATTCTCATTACAATTATTTGATGATACTTCACTTTTTCTGGTGAAATTGATATTTTTTCATGCCCATTCAAATTTTGAAAATCAATCTCATATTGTTACTCTGAGTTTGTCATAATCTTATTGTTTTCATTGAATTTGTAACCTTTCCAACGCTTGGTTGGATTTTCTTTGATTAGGCTTATGTTCAGTTGTCTTTTTTCAAAAAACGTTTTGATGGAAATTATGAAGATTTCAGGTAACTATCAAGAAAGATTGTTCGTCAAATGATGCAAGCATTGAGTTTAATTTTAAAAACTTTAAAAAAAACTTTAAAAAAAATGTTGAGTGGTTCAAGTTGTCGTTGATTGAAGCTTAATTGGATATGTTCCCTCATTTTTCTTCTTTTTTCATTTCGATTATTCGCCATGCTTTGTAAAAATTTCACCATTTATCTGACTTTGGCTCAATAAAGTTTTAGAAAAAACTTTCATTCTAATTCTATCCCATTTAATTTAATCTAATCTAATCAAGACATTCGTGATGCGCCTTTTAGCACTTTGCTCAAAATCGCTCCCATGGAAACCGTTTTACTCGCTGTAGGCTAGAGGAGTGAACACTCTAGAACGGCATTTGTACTTTAACTGAGTTGCCACTTTCAGAACTCAAACTAGGGCTTACCCAATCACACTATACAACGGAACAAGCCAAACATTATGACGCAAGAGTAGAGGTGTTAAATAAAAAAGCCTGAGGTTGAGAAAAATATCGATAAAAGTTACTATAAACCTTATAAACAAACTGATGAAACCTCAAAAGTTTAGAGTATGAAAAGGTCTGAGTTAAATCAAGTAAATACTGAGAGACATAAAATAATTCACAATCATATCAAAATAACTATTGAGAAAAGTTTCATGTTACAAAAAATTTTACAAAAAAAAAAAAGAAACAGGAAAACAAAGAAAAATGAACCAAAATTGAAATATCATAAAAATTGTAATGTAGATTAGAAGAAAAAGTGACTAAAGAATCAAATAAACAACTCTTGGAAATTTATAATAGCTCATATCTACACCAAATAACTTGAAAAACCTTTCATGTTACAAGCAATCCTATGAAGAAGAGCGAAAACTAAAAAAGTAAACAAATTCGAATTTATTAAATTGTAATGACATAAGAAAACCTTGTGAAATTTTAAAGCAAAATTGACCATAGAAGCAAAGCAATAAACCTCAAAAGTTTTTAATTAACCCTCATTTATAATCACATAAAAAAACTATTGAGAAATGTTTGACGTTTTCTAGAAATGATACAAAAATAGCAAAAATCAAGATTCAACATCAAAGTCAAACCAACTAAAACTGTCGCTACAAAAATTTCAGGTAGACAGATAACAAACTTGACTACAGACTCAAAAAATGAAGATAAAAAAATTTGAATACAAATAATGCTTTGTTCACATCAAATAAACATTGGAGGATGTTCCATTCTTGCAAAGTGGGCCTGGTGAAAAACAACGAACAAGGAACACTTCTTCTTTTCCATTTTCCTTCTGCCATATTCCAAAGTCACAGAAAAGCCATCGGTAGATGATTTCAGCCCACTATTACTCAGTTCATGCGAAAATAGCGAAAGAGCCTTTGCAACCAGCACAAACTATAACACCCGAAGAATCAAACTATTTTACAACTAATTTATATTATTCATAAGTGATGTTTAAAACTTGGAATTTTAACTTGTTATGAAACATTTCAAATACTGTATAATCTGTCAGAAATAGCGGAAGACTGGTTAAATTTTTAATTTTTTAAAAAAGGTAGAAATGAGAAATCGAAATAGTTCAAATAAAAAAATTAAAACAGTTAAAACGGTTTTACACGTCTGAACATTACCATGTTTGTATGGCATAATTGCAACTCCCAGCTGAAACAAGCTAAAAATTATAACAGTATACATCCACTTTTTCCGAATTCGCTACAATGAAGCTTCTTCGACTTAACGTTGCAGCTATTTTCAACACGAAAAAACACGTGCTAACAAAATAATTTCAGTTTTTCAATTGTACGCGCTCTTTTTGATTTGTTTCTAGGTCGCATTTTGAAGGGAAACTAGAAGTTTTTTGCATTCAATTTTTCAGGTCTAAAATTAATGTAAACGAAAAAACGCTTGCATTTCTACAATAAACCCAAGACACAACTGGATTTGCATGAAATAAATTCAAGTGAAAAAAATGAAATAGAAAAAAATTAATGTTAAAAACAAAAAATAAGATGACTAAAGATTGCAAAACTAGAAAAAATTATTCGATTCGTCTAAAATAGATGCTTAATAGGACTTTTCAAAAAAGAAAACATAATTAAGACAAAAAAGCCAAAGCTTAGGGTTTCTGTGTATTGAGAGTTTTTGCCACAACTTTTGGGAAGCCTTTGAAGAAAATAAGAAGGAAACAGCGTGAATGGGTTTTTCGGAAGCATTTCGCCAGTACCCAGTTAATTCTTGGGTAGTAGGAAACGAGCGCACTAACCACAATTAGTTTATTCGTAAGCCATTGAGGTTTCTGAAGTCGTTCGTTGTTGCTAACTCTACACAAGGTTGTGCTCCAATGAATTTGTAGCTCGTAATATGTCAGATTAAAAATATAATTGAAAAAAAATTTGAAAGACTTGTTTTTGAGCTGAGGAAGCCGAGCGGAGTTATGAAAAGCTTTAATTTTTTTCAGAAATGATGTGGAACATCAGTACCATCGCCTTATGTGAAGTGTTTTGCTTTTCCGCATTAAGAAAATTGCCATTTATGAAGACGATCGTAGGAAAAGGATTAAAGTTGGTAATTAATTGGAACAAAAAAAAAGAAAATCTAATTATTTATTCAATATCGCTCACTGAACCATTTCTGTTTATTTCAATTTTTTCAATAGACTAAACATGGTTTACTTATACTTATAAAGTATGCTTTCTTCAGCACCTTCAGAAAAACGCTCAACCGAAAAATAAACTGAAACTCAACTTTTTTTAATAAAAAAAATTCAATGGAAAAAACGTCGAAGTTAAAAAACTAATGGGGTAGTTAATGAGGAGTCATATTTCATGCCGGAAGAATTTAAAATTCTAAGCAGGCTGACAACTCTTGAAAAGGTCATAAGAAGGAGGCTGAAAATGGAGATTGAAGCAACTAATTGCATCTCCATCCTGCAAACATTCTCTTTAATTATTTCAATTTAAAAAATTTTTCATTGCGTTTAATTTTGTTTACTTAGTAAAAGTAAACTAAAGGTTGTTGAATGATGGCTTTAACGAATGTTCGTACAAATTGCTTCTTTGTTATTTTTTGCGAAACTTTTGAATCCTTCTCTGAGATGTATAAAAATGAAATTAAGTAGAAATTGAAGTAGCAAAGTAAACGGCCTTTTAACTTTTTAATTTTTTCAAAAATATGTTCTTAACTTTCGTTTCAAAAGCTTGTTCTTCCAAACTGTACTAGCCAAGAATCATTTTTGTCATTCTTCCTAAAATTTCTTATGACTTTTCGACCTTTTCAACAAAAATTGCGTTTGACCTTGCGTATTGCATTTGTAAGGATTTGAAATCATCACGAGACGTGCGTAAAAACCTCTTTCATGTTTGTGTTGTTTTTTTTGTTATATTTCTCAAGTTGTAAACTTATTGAATTGAAATCAAAAACATTTGGCTGAAATGAATAGCAAATAAGAAGAAAAAAGCAATGGAATCAATAGTGTGATTGTCGATAGCGTATTATTATTGTACTTCTGTCATCTAAAACCTTATTTATAGGATCTCTCACATTCAATCAAAACAAGAAAAAACAACTACAAAGGATGAATAGACAAAAATAAAAACCCAAAAACAAAATGAAAAAATTGGTAATGAAAGAATTAGATTTGGTAGTTGAGTAGCATGGTTCCTGCACACCGGGAACGTGATCATGCACATGAGTGTAGCAGTAAATGGGAATGGCAGTTGCTGAAGAGGCTTAAAGAAACAAGCGGATTAGACCATTGAAACTTAAGTCCGATCCTCTTGCACGCATTAATCTAACTTTTTCTTATCAATTCATTGCAACAAACAAAGAATCAGATGAGTCTAGAAACGTCTCAAGTCCTTTCCCGCTTCAATAGCTAAGTCATTCCAAACTAATTTTAAAGTGAACTAATTCGATTTCTCAAGGAGCTTCTGGGTTTTTATTTACAGAGGGTTTGAACGAGTTCAGAATTTGTTTTTTGTAGTTTCTGCATTCAATGTGACCTTTTATACAACACCGTGGCGATGGATTATCTTTAATTACATTTGTTTCACCTGTGCTTAATGTAACATTTTCAAGTTCAATTCCTAAATATGACGAAAATATATTTTTTTACAAATATTCCTAAAATTCATTTTTAGGGTGTCAATATTTTGTTTAAGATTTCTATGAATTCATAAACCCACACTAAATTCCAAAAGAAGCTATTCATTCAATGCACCAAACTTAAAGTTCCTTAATGAAATCCTACGGTACATTTCTTTAAGACAATAAATGAAGCATGCTGGTGTATTGGTTCTAAATCCACCACTTACAGCTTTTTTCCGTCTCAAACATACTATGACCAAAAAGCACATGGCGATATATGAAGGAGGAAGGATAAACATAGCATATATGAATGTACAACTTGTTATAGCGCACATTTCGCAAACGAAATTGCTTCAGATGCTGGGTCTTCTTGACAGTATCTTTAAAGACACCCTAATGAGAAGATAAACTCTTGCCCAAAAACTTCTTGTTTCACTAATTTTACAAACTTTGAGATCACAGACAGTTTAATTAAGGTGTTGTGTGTGTGTGTGTGTGTGTGTGTGTGTGTGTGTGTGTGTGTGTGTGTGTGTGTGTGTGTGTGTGTGTGTGTGTGTGTGTGTGTGTTCCGGCAATAGTATATATATGTATGCATTTTGAAATGGCTTTGTGGTAGGTTTTGTGAACGAACATTTGTCGCACAATAATCCGAAACGAAAAATTCATTTTTCAGATGAGTGATTGTTTTCCCGATCCTAACACACTCTGCCTTTTGAATTATTTCATGCATTTAACTCTGCTGGTTCTTTGCATTTATTGGTTTTATAAATTGCAAACCATACTTTTTCCTTCAATTCAAGTCTTTCCCCTTTTCTAATATAAAAACTCATTTTTAGAATTTATTCAAAAAAATTATTTTTCAACCAAATGTAACTATTCTTTTTCATTTAATGAATCATGTAAAATCGATCGGAAGGTCAATATGTGTATTAAATAAAACTTTCATTAAAAATTGTGATAAGAGCTTTTTCCAATTCAAAAATTCTTCGTACTAAAAATACATGCTCAATCAACTTTCTCTTTATTACAGCAAGAGCTTCACATTCTCAATCACCCATAGGCCTGAGTAGTGAGGCATTAAGACAAAAGTTGATTATATTTTTTATGTGGTAACAGTGAAAGCAAAAAGGTTAATAAGAACTCCATGCGCCATAACGGCTTGCAAAAAGCAAAATCCGCAACTTATAGCCTTTATACGAGTTTCATTCAGATGAATCTAATCTAGTTAATTACTTTATGTAGCGTTTTGTTGTAAAGACTTGCAGCGAAATGCTTTTGTCACTGATGGACGGCTGTGGGTAGCATGGTTTTGAACTTTCGTCTGGCACGACCCCAGCAAGACGCCTGTTCTTTAATTGGAATGAGTCTTTTTTTCAATTTAAACCATTTTCGCGTCTTTTTATAGCTTTGTCAAAAACCGAGCTGCGGACCTTACAAATTAGTTGGCTAACGACCGGACTAAGGTGACAGCAAAGAATCAATTTAATTGCCTCGATAGAAATGTACGTTGGAAGTTTTTTTCTTTTTTTAGTTCCAGCAAATTGAAACAAATGTTTCCGTAACCATTAAAACGCAGGCAAGTAATTTGGAATATCCTTAAGACCTTTTGTTGAAAGGGCGTAGGTGAAACAATTAACCGTTGCTTTTTATCGCAATAACTTTACTCGAGGACGTTTTGTAGCCGAAATAGTAATCTTCAACATAGGACCAATGGTTCATGAACAATTATGTGCATAAACAATATGTTCCTCTGATGAGAGTGCGTGTATAAATAAATAAAATCTTTTCTAGTGCTTGCATTTTATTGAAATAGGCCAAGTAAGAAATATTTTTAAGAAAAAAAAGTTATGAAAAACCAAATGCTGGTGCTTTTCTTTTCCACAAAAACTTATTCAGAATTTTTTGTTTATTTATTTTATTTCTTCAACTTCTCCTTGGAACTGCATACTTTCGAACAGTTTCACAAGCTGCATGCAATGGTTCTTTCACATTTGTGGACATGATTACAAAGCTAATCTAATCAAATCATTTATATAGCGCTGATTACACACTTTTCAAGAGCGATTCTAAACATCCAACTGCTCAATAAATCGGTATTAACATTTGAATTTGAAACTATTTTAAAATATTCAGGGAAGTTGGAGCATTATTTTTGACGCAGAACCTTAAAAGAAGAATTTTTTCAAAAGTTACTTTTTCACTTTAAAATTATTTTGATTCTTTTCGTTTAAAAGTAACAATAATTTTTCCTTTCAGAAATAGATGGAAAAGTACTGATAGGTGCCATCCAACCAGCTTGGTTGATGAAAAAATGTATCTATATAAGGCGCCGTTCGTTCATCTGCTTGTCTTAGGCATTTAAATTATGCATTGACGTAGTTGTAAAGAAATGGTGTTGTTTGGGTAGAAAATTTGTTAAGAATTTTATTCACTTTTAAATTTTATAAAAAGTCACCAGAAAAAAATGTGAAATAATAAATAAAACTAGAAAAAGTTGGTTTGAGTGAACAGGTTCAATATAAATGGACTTTTAGGCGACATTACTCTGTAAAGGCAGCCTTCAGTGAGTGTGTTTGCGGTTGGTTATGTTCCTTTGACTGTATATCCAGTATAAAATTTGGGTAACGATCGAAGAATCTTCAGAGTGTTTTGTTGTTCAGTTCAGAGTCAAAAAAAGACATGGGGTACGACTACACCACCCCTTCCACGCCCTTCAACCAGAGCGGCTTTAACGACACCAGGAGGCCTGTGTACTACGGCCTGCCCATCACCATCAGCATGGTCTCCGTCGCCCTGGTCGCTTCTATCATCACCATCACAGGCAACGTCATCGTCCTCATCAGTTTCATTCTTGAAAAAAGTATCAGACAACCCTCCAACTACTTCATTGCTTCTCTCGCCGTCTCAGACCTCCTCATCGGAGCCATTTCCATTCCGTTCTACGCAGCTTATCTTCTGGCAGGCCACTACTGGCTGCTGGGCGAGCTGCTCTGTGACTTGTGGCTCTCAATTGACTATAGCGCCTGTCTCTGCTCAATCTACACGGTCTTCTGCATCACCATCGACAGGTATTGCTCCGTTAAGATTCCCGCCAAGTACCGAGCATGGAAGACTGGTAAAAAGATCTTGTTAATCATTGCCGTCATCTGGACTATACCAGTGACTGTTTTCTTCACTTCGATCTTTGGGTGGCAGTACTTCACGGGCAAGAGAGACCTCGAAGTAGGTGAGTGCGACGTCCAATACATGAAGAATGCCGTCTTCAACTCCGTCTTGCAGATCGGCTACTTCTGGGTGACGTTGTTTTTTATGATAGCTTTGTACGCCAATATTTATAGAGTGGTGTTGAGATTGCAAAGAAAGTCCGAAAAAAAAAGAAAAAAGATTGCCAGGCTGGTTGCCACTGCCTCGTCAGCCAAGCCCCTGAAACCTCAGTCTTCCATGTTGACTGGCGACCCGTCAAGACGGGAAAGCTCGAAGGATAGATCTATCAAGAGTGAACACTTATCACTGTGTCGCATTCACTCACCCTACGAAATGTTTGACGAACAGAATATTGAAGTTTCTCAATGTAACGACGAAGCGAATGAGACGCTTTTAAATAATAGTAAAAGTACTTATGAAAAAAAACACGAAGATAAATGCGTTAGTTTCAACGAAAAAGAGATTTTGAAAATAAATAGTCATTCTAAAAGCAATGAGGGGGAGGGAAAAAAAGAAGCGGAGAAATGTAAAGATAATGAAAACAGAAATATGGATCAGCCACAAGAAGCAGCAAAAACTCATTTGCCGGAAGAATTATGTGCAGCTAAAAAATGTACTTTTGAAAAACCAGCTCTCTGTATGAACCAACAATCTCACAATACCTCACTTGCTGGGGCCAACATGGAATATATAGGAAAGCCAGCACGTTGCGAAGGCATGGGTACTGAGCTCGAAAATGAAGTGAAAGAAGAAAGCAAACAAATAAAGGTGATTCGTGCGGAAGGCGGAGAGCAAGAAAAAGAGTCATTTTCAAAAAGTCACACCACTGAAACCTTTCTGAATGCTTCTCTGGCCGAAGAAAGTACTCATTTGCATCCCGAAAATTGCAAGACGGACAAAAATAACGAAGAACCCAAATGTGCAAGAACTGATAAAACTGATAATGAAGATATTGCCAATAAGTATGCATATCCTTCAAGTAAAAGATTCAATAAATTCGATGCTTTATCGGAGGAAAGCAACATAATGACATCTGGCCCGCAAACGTTGTTTCTAAAGAAAAAATCAATCTTGCTTCATGAACGTGAAAGCCCAGTCAACACGGAAAACAATCCAGAAATGACTGATGGGATTTCGGAGAGCCAAAAGAAGCCAAACTCTGGTTTCAGTGAAAAAAATTCAAAAAGAGATCACGCGAAAAACTCTGAAAAACAAGAAGTAACATCTCCACAAATTTCCTTTCAGGAAACTTGCAGAAAACTGTTGAAAAACCGTTATTGTTGTTGTGAGGCTGCCTGTCGTAAAGGTCAACAGCCACCGGTCGCTGAAGGCACCAACACTGCTTCAGACAACGACCACAAGAAATCATCAGCAAAGCAGCCTAGTAGGCGAGAAGACCGGGCTTTCAAAGCGTTGCGAACAATCACCTTGATTTTGGGAGCCTTCGTCTTGTGCTGGACGCCGTGGCACCTTCTGTCCTTCGTCATGGGCTTTTGCCCCTCGTGCGTCAACTCCATCCTCTACGACATTTCTTACTGGGTTTGCTACACTAACAGCCCCATCAACCCACTCTGCTACGCCTTCGCTAACTACCAATTCAAAAAAACCTTCATTCGCATCGTCAGACTTGATTGGCAAAAAACTTGAAGACATATGATCTCTTTCAATTAGCACTGCAGTTTGTTGCCAGACGGTTCTCTCAAGAAGCCGAGTGAGCAATTTTTTTAACGCATATCTGTACACCTCCAATTTTCTCCTCTAACGTACCTGTTGTACTGGGATGCTTTCGCACGAGTATCGATTTAATATTCTTCAATATTCTAACATTTTAATAGAAGCACGAATAGATCAACATCATTTCGACATATTTTTTCATTCCCATGTGGTTTGATTTTTTGAATTGTAAGGGGTGTATTTGAAAATTTCAATTAGTGAATAAGGACATTTGATCTTTTAAAATCTTATAAAATTGCATATTCAAATTTCAGATATAAAGTATTGAAACAATTACAAGTGAGATGCTATCTGCCTTGCCCTTTATAAAGCTACTTAGAATTTTAAAACTTACTTTGAAAACAAACTAAATAAAAAAAATTATTTCAAAGCACGGAAATAGTTTTTATTTCAAAACTAACATCAAGTGTAAAAAACAAGTGTAAAAACATCAAGTGTAAATTTGAAAAGTTACTTCGAACGCGAAAAAATAATTTGAAAATGGAAAATAGTTTAGAATTGAATACTTATTTGAATTTGAATATAATTTTAATTAAAAAACTTGACATAAAAGGTGAGACCATTTGAAATCAGAAACATTTGTTATTGACCTATAATTCACAAGTTGAAATTGTAACTTAAACGCTGCTTGTACATAACCTTTTGCATCGTGTATATGCATCGTCTGCAATGAATCACTCAAGCATTCAAACGTTGAGTTTGCAAATAATTAGTTTGAAGCGTAAAAGCGTTTACGTTAGCAATGATGCTTGCATCAAATGTCCATAACTAATGATTCGAATCGATTCGAACATCTGCTCGAAATTGTATTTCTCCATTTGATAACCAATAACACTTTTGACAACTTTGAATGCCATTTAGTTTTCAAGTTTGGTATGTTTTGACAACTCCAAATGTCAAGTGATTTAGTATTATTTCTCAATTTAGTCATACTAAGCGTTCTATGTATTTTATAAAGTTTTGTAGCGACCGAGCTGTTTTTTAATTTCTCAGATTACATTGGAAAACTAAAAACTACTTGAAAAAATAAAAAAAGCTAATCTAGTGTGTTGAAGCTCTTACGTTTTGATTTTTATGATAAAAACTTGAAAAACAGAAATCGAAATTCTTGGGGGCAGTTTTTCCACACCAACGCGGTGTAGCACGCAGCAGGATGCTTGTCAAACACTGTTGTGATGCTTGGCAGATTTTGGCAACTTGAAGTGAAAATGAATATTTTGTAAGTCCAAAATAAAACAATAATATTTTAAAGAATTTTAAATTAAAAATAATCATTTTGAAAATTTTATGAGAAAACTGCCATAATGTCATTGGAAATGGTGTTGAGCACTTTTTAAAGTTTTGAATGTTTTTATAAGTACTGTAATCAGCCCATTATTTATTTTCAAATTTTGACGAATAATGATCAATCATTCACTTTTTTTTATTTAGAATCTGTTATCGAAGTTTTTATAAAAAACCTCTAAAATGATTTACAAAATTCATCATCATTACCACTTCCACCAAAAGATCTTTTCTTTGATCACTCAATTAATAACGTTAATGTGAAGCACTTTGTGTAAACTCCATAAATTGATTCAGCAATTTGGGAGCAAAGTCGTTTTTGTTTTTAAAAAAAACCAAGAATATCAAAAAACAATAAAAAAAAAGTTGTTAATATTGTCTGCACTGGCTCACCTTGTCTCTACTTGGAGGTTCACACAAAAAGTTCGTTTACAGAAATATATTTTCCACCATTGTAATGAAAGTTTTCAAAACATTCTGAAAAATTATGCCATTGCGAATTGTGAATCTCAAAGGATAAAGTCTATTTGAAAGTTGATGAGGCAAGTATTGAAAAAAAAATGTATAAAAAGCATTTGAATGAATTTCGAGAAATATTCATAATAATAATTTCCATAATAGCGCCTCTGAGGCAAGCTAGTTTGCGAATTGTGCGCTATAACAAATTGTACATCATTTTTCAGCTTTGTCACAAAAATGTTTTCGCACCACAGTTTTATATAGATCGCTTAAATTCTCCATAACTGCCTGCCTGCCTACAACGGCGCCATTTAAGGAGACTTTTTATCAAGTTTCATAGCACGAATGGCTTTGTAGAGTGTCCAAACACTAAAAAGAGAGTCCTTGGGATTGAAACAGCACGCACCAGGATAACCAAGAAAAAATTGAAGTTTTATGTTAAAAAAATATATAAAGACCCGTGTGATTGGACATTTGGTCATTTATATTGTTATATCTTTAAATCAAGTTTATAAGGTTTCGATGATTTGATATTTAAAGCGCTTCTAACGTTTTCAGACATTTTGTGAAATATTGAAGCGAGTTCTGTGCATTGGAATATAATGAAAACAACTGTTCCCAAGAAGTTTCATGCTTTGAACCAAACAATAAGAATCAACATTCGAAATTTAATGGCTTCATTCTTTCGTAACTCCCTATCACCTCTGGGCGTAACACAGCATCAAAATAAATAAAAATTAAATAATGCGTACATACGTCTGTTTCAACAAACAAAAAAACTACGTTATATTTTTTCTTCTTATTTGTGAGCTTTTTAATAAGCCAATTAATCAGGAAGACATTTAGAGCTTTTGGTTTGAACATTTCTACCAGAGAATTAAACTGCAAAGTAGGAATAAAATTCTAGGTTGCAGGGGATGTGTGCCATTAAGGTAAACTGGAACAAGAAGTAGAAACTGGATGAAGATTTATTCTTCTGACATTCATAAGAATATTCAAAAATTATTGTGTTTCATTTGCATTCTTTCCTCTATTGATACATCGAATTACGAAGCCCTTCGTGTAACCATGACTCCTTATTGTTTGTCGTTTCAGGCGACTATTTTCATCAGACAATTCTTTTGTTACTTCTTGTTCTTGTCAACTCGTGAAGCTTCAGAAATAGGCTTCAGTCTTCATTAAGGCAGAATGGACACAGCAAATATGGAAAGACAGGTAATGACTTTGAAATTTGATTATGCCAAATCAACCAACAAAATAACCAAAAACTCCAAATAACTTTTGCTTAAGTACCAAATATATTTTCAGCTGTGAGAAGGTTGCTGAGAGGTCAAGGGTCTGACGGGAGGTGCAAGAAAACTCTAACTCGAATCTGGTCCATTAACTCGTCAGAAGACACTTTTTCAAAAGTGGCGTGGTGAATTGATGCAATAACTCTCAAGAATCTTCCCTTTATGCCACCTTCAAATCTGCAGGTTTGTAGGGCACCACAAGATGACCCGGGTCAGACACCTTCAAGACACTTTATGGCGCCATTTCAGATGTC